>VYZU01046229.1:417-25295 GCA_013401355.1 Ceyx cyanopectus
GATTACAGTTATTAAAGCTTCGCTACAAAGAAGTTTCGAATTTCTCTGCGCAGTGAAGTGTAGCACAGAAGCGGAATAATTATCTCATTATCATGATAATCTAATTTCCTTCCCTGCAAAGGGCCGCGCGTTCGGCGAGAACACACTTTTCATATTGCAAACGGAATAGTTGAAATACATTTCCAGCAGCGAGTTCTGCTTAGGAAAGGAGGGGAAAAAACGCGTCTTAAAAATATTCCTCTTTAAAGACAGGCTCTGCACCGCATCTCAGAAGCCACAACCACCAAGGAATCTTTTAAAAGATTAAAAAAAAAAATAAATTAAAAAAATACAGAAAAAGAAAGGGGAAAAAATATATTATTTCTTGAGGTCTTATTTAAAATATAAATGTGAATTTTCCCCGCCCCATCATTTACTTCGGCCAAGGGAAATCTCCCCACGTTCTCCCTCAGCCTCCCGTGGAAAACGCGCATAATTCACAGCTCAGTGCGGTGGGGAAGGAAGAAAATAAAATAAAACAATATCATATATATGATGGCAAAGCTTTTTCCTGCCCCGTTTGAAAGGGAAGGGCTTTAATCTATGTAAATCTCCCCAAAGTTATTATGCACCCCGCGATTTGGCAGAATGGGAGCGCGGATTATTCGCCTCCGGCGCCGCGGTCTTTGTGAGCGAGCAGCCCGCGGGAGGAAGAACCTCCCTGGAACATCCCTCACGGCCAAGTTGAAACCCTGAAACTCTGATTATTTTTTTTTTAGGGGTTGATTTATTAAAATTTGGCTGGGTGTAAATGCGGCGGAATAAAGGGGAGAGCGGGGAAACGAAGGGTATTTTATTATTATTATTATTAATAATAATATTGATATTATTGTGAATATTATTAATATTATCATTATTATGACTATTATTATGATTATTATTAATATTATTATGATAATTATGACTAATATTATGATTATTTTCTCATTCTGCCGTGCCAAAACCCGCTTAAATTTACTTTTCTGGGTTCACCGTGCCCAGTGGGTTTCCGTCCTCGCATCACCACAAGGATTTCTCTCCTAGCTGGGTGCAGATGGTGGCCCGGGAGCACAAAGATTGAGGGGGAGTATCTGTTACAGCGATACTTGAACAGCTGCAGATGTTCGGGGCCTCAAACCGCTCCATGTGTTCGATAATGACCATCATTTTTCCCCCCTTCTCTTACGATCCGAGCGGAAACGCAGCGCAGCAGCTACATTTGTCCTCAGCTGAGGAGTTCCCCTCCTCACTCTTCATCTCACCCCGGCAAAACACGCGGAAATCAGAGCAGGGATTAGAATTGGATGGGGAAAAAAAAACAAACCCCGCCAACAAAACACAACAACTTTGGAAGGGCAGCCCGAGGTTAAGGCAGAGGAAGCTGCGGTTGCTGGGTGCGGGAAAACGCCTGAAATAACTCGGTTTGTGGCAGATTGGTGCGGTTCAGAGCTCCGAACAAAGCCGCCCTCCGCTCGCTTCTCTTGACGAGGACCGTCATTTTGTCATCATTACCGCCTCTATTATTTTTACTTCGCGGTTGCTAATTGAGTTTATGGTCGCTACGTCTATAAAGTTAATTGGCGCGTCCGCCCTTGCGAGCCCGCATCCCACGCCAACAAAACGGCCGCTGTAGCTCCTGCCGAGGCTCCGGGGATGAAATCACCGCAGAGATTAAACAAAATGCCACGCAGCCAGGGGCAGGGGGTTTGCGAGGAGCCAAAACGCCCCGGGGAGACCATCTATTATTTTTTTAACAGATTTGGTGGGTGCAATTCGGCGCGGGGAGCCCCCCGCATCTGACGAGCGGTGTCAGGAGCAGCGGGGAGGGAGCGGGTTTAACCGAGTTCTACCCAAACCCACGGGCATCCCCGCACGGCTCGGCTACCTGCACCCTGGCCTCGGATAGCCCCAGCCTCTGGCTCAACTCCTCCCGCATGAAGGCGTCCGGGTAGTGGGTCTCGTCGAAAAGCCTTTCCAGCTCGTTCAGCTGCTCCAGGGTGAAATTCGTCCGGCTCCTCCTCTGCTTGATTTTCGTCTGCCCTTCGTCTTCCATCGCTTTCGCATCCTCCTTGCGATCCTTCAGCTCTGGGGACACTGGGCACGACAGAGGCAGTCAGCCGGAGAGGGGGGAACCCCGGGCTTTGGAGGGGCGGGGGGAGGTTGATGCCCAAGGTGCCAACTCATCCCCGACCCCGCCGCTCTCCCGCAGCCGGGAGCCCCCCGGGCTTGGAGCAGCCGGGAGCGGGGCCTGTGCTCCCGGGCCTCGCTAGGCCCGCCCGCTCCGGCCGCTGCCTTTCCGAGCCCCGCCGCTCGGCTCCGGGAACCGCCGGCGGCGGGGGACCGGCGGGGCCGCCTCCCGCACCCCGGCAGCGGGAGCCGCGCTGAGCTCCCCCCGCTCCGCCTCTGCAACCCGGGGGAACCGCAGCAACAGGTCCCCGCTGAGCTCCGCTGGTCACCGCGGCCCTTCCGCGCCCTCTCTTTCTCCCGAGGGGTTGGTTTTCGTTGTTTTATTTTTCTGCCAGGGACGCGCCCCCAAAAAAACCGGACCGCGACCGAGCGCGGGGGTGCCCTGCGCGGAGCCCCCCGCGGAACCTCGGGGCTGCCCGGCCCGCCTTGCCCCCGCCGCCGGCTCCCTTCCTTAGCACCGATTTGTTTATAAACCCCTTCTAGTTTTTGCGGGGATGCTGTCGGTCCCGCCGCGATCCCCCGGCAACGCTCGTCCGAAGAAAAAGGGAGGCAGCGAACCGCGGGTCCCCGCGCAGCGGCGGCTCAAACCCCGCGGGTGAGCGGCCGAAGACCCCGCTCCGGCGAGTAAAAAAACACGGGGAATTACCGAAGGAAATCCACCCGGCGGAGACGCAGCCGAGACCCCGCAACGCATCCCGGCCCCACGCGTGTCCGCGCCCCGCGGGGGGCACCGAGCGGCCCCGCCTGGCCGGGCTCTTTTTTTTTTTTTTATTTCGTTGGCAGCGCGGCTTTCCCGCGGGATGCTAAACGGGAACAGACCGTGTGATGAGCGAGTTGAAAACGCTTGTTTCAATATTTTAATCTAAACTTCGAGGCTGGCCGCATATTTGCCGTAATTGGGAAAAGGTGGGAAGCCGCCGGTCACCGGCGAGCGGAGCCTCCCCGCGGGCGCTGCCGTTGCCGAGCCCCTTTCCCCCGCCACCGCCGCTCCGCGCATCCCGACCTCGACGTGGGGGTGGGAAAGAAGAGAAAAAAAAGGGGGGAAAGGAAGAAGGGGGAACCCCCCCCGGTGCCGCCGTTACCGTCGCTGAGCTTGGGGGTGGCCGCCTCGGCGGCTCTGTCGGCGGCAGCGGCGGCGTCGGGTTCCCGCGGCGGGGAGCGCCCGGTGCCCGCCCGCGCTGCGGGGCTGCCCGCGTCCTCTCGGCCCGGTTCCGCCGCGCTTCCTCCGAGCTCCCGCGCTCCTCCTCCTCCTCGCAGGGGCCCGCTCTCCAGCACTTCTCGGTAGGTGATGAGCTCCTTCTTCTCTTTCGTTTTGGGATCAAACGACTTGGAGACGAACGCCGTCAGCTCCTCCATAGCCGCGGCTCAGGGGCGCGTCGCCCCGGCTCCCCGGGCGGGCATCCACGGGGCGGGGAGGGGGTGGCGGCGGCTCCCCGGGGGCCGTGCCGAGCCGAACCGTGCCTGCGCCGTGCCGCCCGACGTGCAGGGCTCTCGGGGTCTGATAGAGACGCCGCGATTGAAGCGGCACTATTTATACTTTGCAAAGCCTGCCCCTCGTTCCCGGAGAATTACCTCCCCTCGGAGCTCTCAGTGGAACCCCCTTCGCCGCCGCCCGGCCGCGCCGCCCGCCGCGGGGCACTGCGGCCAGGGCACCGCCACCGATCCGTTTCGCCCGCCCCGAGATCAGCCCCTAATTAATTTAATTAGGCGCGGGCCCGTGCGCCAGGTCCCGGGCGAGCGCGGCGCGGGAGAGGGGCCGGAGCTGCGGGGGAGTGGCCAAGGCTGCGGGAGGGGAGCTGAGAAATACANACCGCCCCGCGGGGGTCAGAGCGGCCCCGCTGGGGTGCGGGGGGTGATGCGGGGACGTGCCCCGTCCCGTAGGAGACAAGAAGGGGAACTTTCCCCCCGCCGTGGAAGCGGGGAACGGACCCCCGGGGCAGCGGGAAAAGTTCCTCCGTGGATGCTCCAACGCAGCCAATAAACGCGCGGCTAATTGAGGGTGACAAATACAACCGTGCCGTTAACGTTTGCCCGGACGAGGCATCAGATTAGAGCGAATTAGGCTATTTATCGCTAATATTGTTTTTCCTTTGTTGTTGAAACCCCACGAAGCCGTCTCGCTGACACCTTTGCTAATAAATTATTCACGATTCTTTAACTCTTGCGCGCGTATTGATTTTTTCAGCTGACCTCTGCGGAGATGACTTTACATAAAAAGAGCGTTTATTTACTGAAGCAGGTAGGGCAGCCAGGCTGGAATTAACAAGTCTTCGCATCCCCTCGGCAACGATTTTTCGCGACTCCTGCGTCCCACGCAACACCGAGCGGGTCCCGCCGCCCGCCAACCGACCCCACGCTCCGCCCCGGGTGTGCGTGGTCGGGGGGGGTCACCTTGTTGGGAGCGGGGGGTGAAGGGGTGGGGATCGGACGGCGGGGGACAGCTGTGCGGGGGGTGATGCTCGTCCCCGGCTCGTCCACTGCTAGGTTTTCGTTTCTCCTCACGCAACACTTGGCGATTGCCGTGAGGAGCGCTCGGAAACTCGCTTTCAACTAACGAAATTCTTCCAAGCGCAGCACGAAGCGCGGGGGTGACACCGTTTCCACGCGTTTCACCCCGTTGAGGTTCAGCTCGGCCCGCGGCTCGCCGCTCCTTTTCCCCGCCGCATGGTGCGGGGTGGGGGGGGTGATGGAAATGCGGTGCCCCCTCCGCTCGGTACCACCGGCCCCTCCTCCGCTAACCCGCCGTGCCCCGGCGCTGTGCCGGTAAGTCTTTGCGCTTGTCAGGGCGCTGCGGACAGCGGCGGGGATCCCGGGATGCTCGATGCGGGGCGGGGGGTTGCGGGTGTGTGCGGGGCGGGTGTCTCGCCCCGCGGGGAGCGTCTCGCATCGATTGCTCGGCACTCGGCCGGCGCTGCCTGGCCGGCTGGATGCGCTCGGCGGTGGATTGGCGCTGCCTGCCCGCCGCCCAGGAAGGCGCTGCGCTCAAACCGGGAGCCGCGGCCCAGAGGCGGCTTCGCTCCCGGGCCTTCTCCGGCTGCTCCGCCCGCTCAGGTAACTTCGCCCAGCCCAGCAGCGAGCCCACTCCCGGCAGGGACGAGGAGGGGTGCCGCGGACCCCTTCTACGGCGGCTGGGCGAGCCCTGCGGCCTCCTGCCGCCGCCGTGCCCCGGGCCGCGGAGCGGGAGGTGAGGGGCAGGGGCGGCGGAGCCAGGCCGGGCCTGTCCTCCCCGGTGTTGCCGTGACACTGCCGCGGCCTGGCCGCTCCGAGGCGCGGTGGGGCTGTGGGAAGGGCTCTAGGGCCGGGTCCAGCGGCTCCAGGCCCCCGCTTCTTTCCGCTCCGGGGCTCCGGGGGGTGCTGGGCTCGGGGGAAGCGCGGCCACCACCGCGCAGTCTGCTCTAGGAGCAGCCTCTGGCCGTGTGTGCGGGGCCAGCGGGGCTTGGAAGGGCCGGTGCGGGGCAGGGCGGGAGCAGCGCGTGTTTCTCGGGCCTCGGAGGGGGGAATTTCCCGGTGGCAGCTGCCGAGGAGCGCTGGGAGCTGCTTTTTTCTTCAGTCTTAAACCCTTTCCCCTCGCTGTGCGTCCCCAGGACTCCGATGGGAGCAGGGAGTGGCTGTGGGGACCCAACCTGCACTGTGGTTTCATTTATAGAACGATAAGAGGAATTTTTTTGTGCATAATCTCTCTTCCCTAGCTCCTGGCTGTGAGAGAAGGTGTGCACGTGGGTGTTTGTACCCTCATTTTAGGTGTTTTCACTGCCTGTTTCAGCTAAACACAGTTCTGGGGGCTGCTTCTTTTCAGATATCAGTGAAATTTGGGGTTTTTTTGAGCAGTTTCTCACCTGAGGTGAAATTTACATGATTTTTTACCTGTTTGGCATGAATCTCTATCCCCTGAGTGAGGGAGGAGTTTACAAATTGATCTAAAAGACACACCCGTGGCTGGGTCATAAAGTTCAGATGAGCTGAGATGACCCATAAACTCCTTCTGACTACTTGGAAATGGAGATGCTCCATCAAGGGGAGGTTGGTGATTGTTGCAGGTTGGTCACAATCAGAGTTTCTTGGCAATTAACAAACACAGATGGTGTGGTTTTGATGCTGAACACGCACAGGGGTTGTTTTGTTTTCACTTTTGCAGCTGGGAGGGGCAGGAGGCAGGGCAGCTGCCCCAGGCTGGCTCCAGGTGTGTCCTAGACCATAAAACTCTCATTATAAAGGGGAAAAGGTTGGTGAGGGTTTGCTGGGCTGTTTTATACTGGTATTTTTTTTTGGTGTATTTTACCCTGGCATTGCTGCTAATACTAGTTTTGCTTTTTGTTCCATTCAAGGAGAAGCTTCTTCACTGGAATAACTCTGCTGTCCATGGGCTTTGGCTGGTCAGCTGTGGCTGGCCCTTCTCCCAGCTCTCTTTAGGAGTGTGGAGGCAGCAGGTAGGAGTCAGGGAGGTGCTCAAATTCTGCCAGGAACAGCCTCTTTTCCAGCAGGAACTATGAAGGGCAGGGTGGGAGTCACCCACCTTTGTCCTGCAGCCCATTCCCAGCGAACCCAGTGCTGCTGGGGCTCCAGTTTGTGTGTGTGTGTGCTTGGGGCTCACCCTGTCATGGGAGAAGGGCTGTGACATGGGGTTTTTTCAGTCCTGGAGGCACAAAAGTGAGATTTACATAACACATCTCCCTGGTTTTGTGTGCTGCTTAATCCAGTTAGGTGCCCAAAAGGGGCAGAAAGCTGATGGCAAAGAAACAAAACAGCAAAGCAAGTGAAACCACCACCAGTATCTGTGTGCAAGTGTCATGTTCTGGCTCCTAAGGACATCCCCATCTTGGCAGAAATGGCTTTTGTGCTCTTTGTTTCTCTGGCTTTTAATCCATCTTGCTGTCTGTGAGCTTTTCACT
This sequence comes from Ceyx cyanopectus, assembly GCA_013401355.1. NCBI lineage: Eukaryota > Metazoa > Chordata > Aves > Coraciiformes > Alcedinidae > Ceyx > Ceyx cyanopectus. The sequence continues at coordinate 7,512 of VYZU01046229.1, forward strand.
TCACACCCCTGCCTTGTAGCTTCATCTTTCTGAGCAGCTCCACTTGGTTGAGGTTGGAAATTCGGGTCTGTGTTCACTGGGAGGTTGTTCCATCAGTATATATTTGAAGGGCTTTATTTTACCCTTCAATTACTGTTGCAGCTCTGTAAATCTTCTACTCCAAAGGGGAGGGGGGATAAATAAAGTAAGTTCCTGAGATGCTGTGTTGATAGAAATGGACATTCCTCTCCAGAATTGTAAATTTCAGGTACTTTAATGAGATGAAATAGTCTGTAAAGTGCTGCTGCTGCATGTGTGCAGAAAAAAAACCAGTGAGGTGGTAGAAATGATTTAAAGGAACCCTCTTGGTTAGCTGCTCATCCTAAAATCCTCTGGCTGAGGCTCCTTGGATTAAATGCCAGGTTCAGGGGAGGTTGAGGTTGGAGCTGAGGAACAATTTCTTCCCCTCCTGGGCTGTCCCAGGGCAGGGGTGTTCCCAACTGGAATTGGAGTTCCCAATGAAATGCTGGTCTTAATTACAATTAATAAGTGTCAGGATTCCTCCTCTTTTTGTTGTTTGATTTTTTTTCCTTTATAAATCTCTTATTCTGTAAATCCCAAGTAATCAAGAATCATTTCTTATTTATAGGTGTGACTTTGGAGTAAAGCAAGTTATAGCTGAGTGGATCCAAACTGAATACCCCAAACCACCCCACCTCCAGCTGAAATCAGAAATCACTTGGTAGAATTCTTTTCTCAAGGCCTTTTTGATGATGACAAGTAGGGCAAAAATGTACATTATGTTAATTGCCCAGCCTGAAAAGCCATGGAGGGAGTGACATCAGCAGCTGAAATCAATAGGCTGGGTTGTATTGATTGTGTAAGTGCTATGGATCTTCATTTGTAACTGTAAATTAAGCAGATGAAAGATGCTGCACCCGTGGCAGGCTGGCATCTTACAGTGAAATATTGCATATTGGAGCCATCATTACCCCACACATTTCTGAAAAATGAATAGCTAAGGGGAAAGATGGAGAAATGAGTGAAAGTGCAAACAGAGCCTGCCACAGAAGTGATGTTATTGGGGTGTTGAAGTGAAATGCCTTTTGTGAACGTTTCCTCTCTAGTCAATACCACAACAAATTAATTCCAGTTTTCTGAGGCTGTCAGTTCCAAGTTTAGTGAGGTGATTTTGTTGGCATCTGTGAAAATCTTGGGGTTTATTTGTGCACTCAAACCACATTTTCTCTTTGCTGACTCTTTGAGTGCTGCAGTGTTGTTTATATATTTTATTAATTTAGAATCATTCAGGTTGGACAATCCCCTCGGGATCATCCAGTCCCACCAACTCTGCAACGTTCTCCCCTAAACCATGTCCCTCAAACCCACATCCATTGGGGGTTGGACTAGATGATCTTCTAGGTCCCTTCCAACCCCTAATATCTGTGAATCCAAATGTCCCTTAAAAACCCCTAGGGATGGGGACTCAGCCCCTCCCTGGGCAGCCTGTTGTAGTGAGCAGCTCTTCCCTGATGCCCTGGAGCAGCTGAATCCATCCCCTCTGGTTCCATCACTGAGCAGAGCCCAACACCAGCCTCTCTCAGGTGCTGCAGAGAGTGATGAGGGCTCCCCTCAGCCTCCTCTTCCTCACACTCAACACTCCCACCTCCTTCCATCTCCTCAGGTTGACTCCCCAGCTCTGTTACCTCTGCACCACCCCGTCCAGCTTCCCCTCGGGTCGAGTCCCAACCTGCTGCATCGCGCTGCACGCTCCCCTCCCTTCTCCTGCTGCTCCCACCTTTCTAATCCAACCCAGCACACCCTTGGCTTGTTGTTGTTGTTGTTGTTGCCCCCTCCTCAGGCTCAGCATGGGCCGGCGCTCCTCGGACACGGAGGAGGAGAGCAGGAGCAGGAGGAAGAAGAAGCAGCACCGCAGGCGCTCCTCGTCCAGCAGCTCCTCGGGCAGCCGCCCCTACGGCCGCAGGAAAGGCAGCAGGAAATCCAGGTCCGGCTCCAGGGCCAGGGAGCTCCAGTCTCGTTCCCACTCCTATGAGAAAAGGTGGGTCTGGGGGGGCTTTGCTCCCTTGCTGAGCCAGTTGGCTCTACCTGCCTGAGTAAGATGAGTGGTGGGATCCCCAGCGTGGCCAGTGCTGGGTTGGAATCGTAGTTCTGTGAGCCAGAGCAGTGTTTTTGGCTTGCTTTAAAGAAAATCAACCTGGACGCCTTCCCTCACCTCCAGGAGTGCAATGCCAGTGTGTTAAGGGTGTCAGGAGGAGCCAGGCTCTGCTCAGTGTCAGAGGCAGTGGGAGCAAGTTGGAGCACAAGAGGTTTAGGATAAACACGAGGAAAAGCTTCCCAGTGAGGGTGGAAGGGGCTGCCCAGGGAGGTTGTGGAGGCTCCTGCTCTGGAGACATTCCAAACCCACCTGGGTCTGTTCCTGGGTGGCCTCCTCTAGGTGCTCCTGCTCTAGTTAGACTGGATCTTTCTAGGTCCCTCCCAACCCCTGCCATTCTGGGATTCCATGTGCTGATCCAAATTGAATTTAGAATTTAAGAAACCAGCCAAATAAAGTAACTTTTCCTTTCTCCTCTTTCGAAACCATCAATTTGGAATCTCTTTTGGGACTCCAGCAGCTTCTACATGAACAGAAGTTTGTGAAGTAATTTCATTTGACTACTTCCAGCCTCTTATTTTTATTTTTTCTCTAACCAAGTAGGGCCTTTGCAGATGCCAAGGTTCACTTTCTCCATCCAAAGGCTTTGGGTGGCTTTGGAGCAGGTCTATACACTTGCAGCAACAGATGATTTTCCCCACTCTTCTTGCTATTTAAGTGTCTAGAACCCAGCTAATGTGGCTCTATCTATCAATTAGTATTTATTTTTTTTTACCTAATGCTGTATTTCCTCCATCAGAGGCCCCTTCCCTACCTGACCTTTTCAGATCAGGTGCATTACCCTGGGTGTTTCTGACTCCTGGAGCAGCACTGAACCCTTGATGCTCAACTGGTTAGTGAGTGGAGCTGGAAATTCATTGTGCTCAGCTGTAAATACATTAGAAACTGCTCCTGACAAACCCCCCTAGTTGGCAGAGGAGTGTCAGTGAGGGGCTTGTTGGCTGATTTAGTGTATGTGGGGTTTTTTTTCTTACTTATTTCCATCTCTTCTGTTGCTGCTTAACATCTCCATCCAGCCCTTAGGGGACACCAGGAGATGACATGGGCTGTGGTGCCAGCAATGTGCTGCTGACACGCAGCTTTGGGAATCTCTTTAGTCCAGTGCAGGCATGGCTATCTCCCAGATAAAACCAGGGCTTGAAGGGAGATTAGAGCCTGGACCAAGACCAGTTGACTTCAATTGAATCCAGAAAAGAGGAAAGTGTCTGCTTCTAGGAGCTGCCTGGCACCTTGGCTTTGCCCTTCACTCAGGGCATGTGCTGCTGGCACTGAAGCCACCATTACACGCTGGGGTCCCTGCTGGATTTAGCTCTGACCCTTGGGAATCAAAAGCCAGGTCTCTGGGATTTCTGTTCTTCATTTAGCAGGGGCACTGCAGTCCTTTTGCTGGGTGAGTTGCTGCTCTTCAGGAGTTATCCTGCAGGGCTTGGCCAGTTTGGGCTGCTGCAGCACTACTTGCCTTCTAGGTGGGCACATGTTGCATTGGCTGCATCCTGAATTCCAGGAGTGTTTCTGTGTGGTGCTATTTTAATAGGAATCAAATAAAATAAAGGCCAAAAATATGGAGGTTTCCTTGTTGTGATTATTTAGCAGTTAAGGAGATGGAGAGGAAGTTTTAAGGCTTGGAAGTTATCCCTCCCCCCCCCCCTCCCCAGCTTTGGGATTAGTTGGTTTAATTTCTCTATTTAGTATCCATTGTTTCACCTTTCTCCTTTGAGAATAAGAATTCTTTGAATAAATGAAACGAGGAGGTTGAGTGGCAGGAGAAAAGGAAGGAAAAATACCATTCTGACTCCTGACTGAACTCAGGAGAAAACTTCCAAGCTCAAATGGAATAAATTAACACTGATTATTTGATTACTGATAGTACCAAGGGGAAAAAAAAAAAAGGCTGTGTGTCTGTCTGCATCAGAGGAGAACAAAGGTTGTGTGTTACAGAAGTTGAGGTAGCAAATGGAAGGTTCTGTAGGCATAAAGTATTTTCAGTCATGCAATTTAAAATACATTTTAAGTTTACATTTTATATCTGTAGATGGTATGGCTGGAAAGAATTGTTCTGCTCCTGGGATTGAAAACCATGGGGAGCTGGGTTCTGCTCCTGGCTTTACCCTGGAGGTAGTGTGTGTTTTAGGCAAATCCATGACCTCCTGTTTCTCCATCTACCCCTTGTTTAGAAGATAATTTAGTGTATTTTAGAAGATAATTTAGTGTATTTTAGAAGATCATCTCTTTCAGACCAGCACTGGCATGCGTGTGTGTTACCTACTGCAGTGAACTGCTGGTGTTTGAGGCTTCCTCAGCATCACACACACATGCATTTTTTCTCCAGCCCTTCACCATCAGGGGGGTTGTTCCTGGGGGTGTCTGGGCTGGGTTTTTCAGGAGCATGGCTTTGTTCCAGGCGCAGACACAGGTCAAGCAGCAGCTCATCCTATGGCTCTAGAAGAAAACGCAGCCGCAGCAGGTCGAGGGGCAGAGGCAAATCCTACAGGTCCCAGAGATCCAGATCCAAAAGCAGAACAAGAAGGTAAGAAAAAAAAAGATGATTCTCCTATAAAAAACCTCAATTTCAAATCACTTCACTTGCTGAGTGTGGAATATACTAGAACTGAAGGTTGCCAGTGAGCTACGTGTCACTTGAAACTCTAATTTGAAGTCTTTTGATGAACTAAAATCTTTCAGTTCCACTGGAGCAGTTGGATTTAAGGAGCAATTTGTGTTTTGCATTTCACCAAGTGCAAGAAACATTAACAAAGGCACCTTGGTTTGATGATAAACATCTGAAAACTTATTGGGGATGCTTGATTTTATTTATGATCACTGATTTCCATAACTCCCATGCAGAACATTGGGCCCCTCAAGCTGAGGCTCAACTGTTGTTTTCCCAGCTCTAATTCCCTTGGAAAGAGATATGCAAATTTTTCTTAATAGTTGAAGTTACCTGTGGTGCTGAAAGTTTTTCATCAATTGGATCGTGACAAATTAATATTTTAATTAATAAATGAAATCTAAAATTTTAATTCATTATCAGATGTTGCAAGTCAAAATCTGCTTCTGTAATTCAAAGCAGCTTATTTTTTATGTGGATTTTTCAATTAAAATATTTAATTTATATTATTTATATAAATATTTATTCATCCCTGGATATCAGAATTATTATCAGCACTTTACATTGAGTTGAAATTGAATTATCAGGCAGATCAAAGCTGCTGGGTTGTTGTTTTTTTTCTGGTAGGTGTTTACAGCTCTTCAGCCAGGTCATTTTGGGCACCTGCCCTAAGAATGGAGGTGATTTTTATCTAGGAAATCAGCAGAGCTGTTGCCTCTACAGGTTGAAATCTGTGAAGGTTGGACTTATTTGTATTCTCCCAGGACTTCCTCACAGCTGTTCACTGTAGGAGTTGCTGCAGTGCCTTTGTAGTAGCAATTTGGTTATTTCAACTAATTTCTGATGGCTCTGGGAGGGTGTTTACCCCCTGAGCTGCAGACCCCCAACGAGCTTCTGTGCTCTGTGGAGAAATATTCCTGCAAACATCCACCCTCTCACTAGCAAAATAGTTTGAAACCATGAAATGTCAAAAGGATGAGGTGGAAATGAAGGTGTTTTGTGGGATACTTAGCACTGGGAGCTCTGGTTACCTGATCTAAAGGTCTTGTTTTCATCCTAAGGAGCACAAATTGCAGAGCTCATCAGCTGTAGTCACCTGGTCATCTTTTACTGCTTTGAATTGTCATTGCAATATATGGAAGTAACACCTGAAAACTTTGAAAACATCCCTGCTTATTTCATTTATTTCATTTTTGTGCTGTGTGTAAAATAGTTGATGTATAAAATGTGATGTATAAAAACATCCTGGTTTGAAATGTTACTTGAAATGATGTTGCTCTTCACAGACCTGGTTCTTCAGGGAAAAAAATATTTACAAACAACATCCTAAATTCTAGCAGAAGAGTCTTCTGGCATCTCAGAAGCATCCAGCTGAAATGTGAGAAGCATAAAACCAACCCCAGCAGGACATATCAAATCCCTTATTGTAATTGTTGTCCTAGTCTGCTCTCTGCTGTAATGTTACACTGAAAACTCAGGAATTTATCTTATTCCTGGAGAAGAGTTTAACAGGTTGTGCAAAGCTCAACTAGTGACCTGTGTTTCCCCTGCTTGTGAGCACTGGGGCAATGAAAAATAAGGATTTTTTTCCACTTTTCTATCTCAAAATGTGTCTTGTGCAGTTGATGAAAGGTGGACCAGCTTTCCTGGGAGCTCTGGGTGCAGTTTGATCCTTCAGGATACTGAGGAAAAGAGGGAATGTGCTAGAGGGGTATGAAAAAACCCCAAATAATTGAAAATCAAATAGCACACATTAAGGAATGAGTGTTTTCTCCAGTGTGAGACCTGGGCAGGCAGCAGGTGAGCTCAGCTGGTGGCAGGTCCTACACTGCATGGTGAAGCTGTGGAAGCTCTGGGCCTGGATACCAGAAGCTGAAAGCAATTTAAAGGAGCACTTTAAATTTAAATTTAAAGGAGGACAAGAACAAAACCCATTTGAGGCAGTTAGATGCAAAAAAGACAATTTTTGTCTTGGGAAATGTGGGTAATTATAGCACTGAAGTGGATTTTTTTTTTCTGTGACCTGCATTTGCCACATTCCTTCAGAGGTACCCCTGGCAGGACCTGAGCAACTCTGAGTTTTCAACTTTTTTGTGTGTTTTCCGCACAAATTCTCTATCCCATCGTGTCTTTTCTCCTCAGTTCCCCACTAAATTAAGGTGGCTTATTTCTCAAGCTGGTGAAGATGTTGGTTGAAAGTGTCTGTAATCTAATTTTGATTTCATATCTCCTCTCAGGTGTTTTGAGTGGATATTTTAGAGTTGGAGCTCTGTAAATTAATCTTTAATTAGAAAAACTAGATTTTTATCAGGTTAAGAATATTTTGAGTAGGTACTGTCTGTAACCTAAAATGATGATTTTTTTTTTTTGTACTTTATTTTTCTACTTTATTACTACTTTTCTTTTAGAAGACCTGAAAACTGGTGCATATTAGGTCTCAAAAGAGAAAATAATTCTTTTTCTTCTTTTTTTCCCAAGCCCTAGTAACGCTGTAAATGGAAAGCTGTCCTACAGCAAGGCAGCACAATGCAAATAGGACTTAATCAGATCACAAACTGAATTTCGGCGAAACAAGCGAGATTTACATTAAATTAGGAATTTGAAAACCGATTTAGTTTGTTTTACTGAGCATTTGCTTAATAACATTTTGCCCCCTCGCAATCTTTTTAAAGCCAATAATTCGCCGGCGGAACCAAGAGCCCTGGCTGGAGAAATTGAAAGCAACAGCTCACTTTCTGAAACCACACGTCCAGGGAGAGAGAAAGGAAAGATTTCAGCTCTGTGGAATTTAATAAATCATCCCATTTCCTAATTTGATCATATTAGATGCTGATGTGGAAGAAGCATCTGAAAAAAAACCCCAGCTCCTCATTAATATACATCAGGCTGGGGAAGCCAGCTGAATACTTATGTGGGGGATGTCACAGCTCCTGTTTCTTAGTTGACTAAGTGGAACAGGTTGATGTGATCCAGGCTGCTATTTGTCAATGTCTTGCTAAAATGGTTTGGGTCGAGTTATGGAGTCCAGAAAGACGGTGGCTGATAAATCAAAAGTGGATTGAGTGGACAGGAGGCAGTGATTGATACTGTGACAGGATATGAAGAAAGGAATCTTGATACCAGCATGCAAGATATTGAATATGAGAAGGAAAATGGCCCTGGAGTATGGATATTATTCAAGGAAATGAGAATAATAATATCATCTTGAAATTATTGCTGGGTGGAAGATTAGGGGAGTTCTTATTAGAATATTATGCTGCTCTGGGATGGAGAAACTCAGATTTCATATAATTTCCATGTGGATAGAGTCCTGTTAATATTTGGAGAGTTTTCACTGCAGTTGTTCTGCTGCTTAGTCCTGTAAGGAAAACACTCTGCTAACACCAATCTTTTAATTCCTGCAGCTTTAAATAGAATTAACCATAAGGCTCTAACCTTTATTCCTTGATTTCATCCAATTCTGTGATTACAGAGCATTTCACTGTAATTGCCTCTGAAGGCTGGAGTTTGGCTTTTTTTTTTATTGTCTGCCAAGTGTTTTTGGCCCTTCCCTTCATGTTAAGCTGCAAACTGCTGCCTTCAGAGATCTTTAACTCAATTCAACTTAAAGATTGGCACAACAGCAGCCAGGACATCTGTAGCTGAGAGGAGAAAACAGCATGTGTGCATTAATCCTGCCAGGACACCTATACCTCTTAAGAGGAGAAAACACCATGCAGATGTTAATCCTGCCAGGGCATCTACACCTAAAAAGAGAAAATACCATCTACATGTTAATCCTGGCTGTAGAACTGATGCCTCTGCCCTGTCAGTGAGCTCAGTGCAGTGTTTTGGGGTGTTATCCCCACCAAACTTGGGGGGAAAATGTGATTACCTCTCATTTCTTCTGCATTCTTGGAGCTGGTTGAATAGTGAAATGTGGTTTTTTGCAGGGGCTGGGTGGCTTTGGGACAGACTTGGCTCTGAAGAAGCAGCCTGTTGGAGTTGCCATTATCCAGGTGGTGTAAAATGTGCATTCAACCCATGGAGCTCCCCAGAATTATCCATGCTGAGCACCCAGAGTTTGTTTTTTTTTAGTATCTTAAAAAGAAATCCAAAGCATTGCTAGGAAATATTTTGGTGAAGAGTTGGCTGTTGAAATGTTGTCTGTAAGGCTTCCCACAGGTAACCAATGGATGCTTGGAGTGGTTCTGCATCCTCTTACTCTCTTATTTCCATGCACTACATGATTTTAGTGACTTAATGTGTTAGCCTTTCCACATGAAACCTCTTGGATCTTGCAGCTGGTGCCAAGTGTTGGATCAAGACAAAATCAGCTTGTGTTCAAAACTTTTGAGGTCCAGGCTTCTTCTCTGGTTGCCACTCAGCAGTGTCTAGTAGGAAAGATAAGGACAGATCAAGAGCAAAACATTGAGGGGCTTTGCAAACTGGCCTGAGAGGTACTGGAGGAGCTGAAGGAGAGAGAAATTAGCTCTTGGGTCTATAAAAATGCTTTGGAAATGGAGTTAAGAATTCTCTGAAGAGAGGCAGAGAAGATCTCTCAGAAATCAAGCAATGCTGTTTATTGGAATATTTATTTTGGAGCTTTTTTTTCTCTCCTGACAATACTTACTATTTTGATATTAAAGTTTAGCTCTGCTGTGTGGGATATTTCTTCATCTGTCCCTGCCATGCAACTATCTGGTTCTGTGAGGAATTGCTGTAAATATCCCACCTGTATCTCACTTCTTATAAGTGGTGAAATTTGGAGTCTTGGGTCCATTCTAATGTCTATTTAATTTAGATATTGCAGCATTTCTTTCATTAAACTCCAAATAAAGGCTTGGGGTGAAGAACTAGTGAGATCCACATGACCCTGTTAGGTCATGTGATCTTTTCAGTAGTAAATATTGTATTTTTTCCCCCAGAATAAATCAAACCCTTCATCTTTTATTTAGGATCTTGCTGCTTTACAGTTTGTATCACCAGCAGTCTCAATATTTACTTTTTTTTTTTTTTTAGCTCTAATAATTGTTTTCAAAAGGAACTGAGCAGTTTGTGAGTGTGCTGGAGGAAAGACTGAGGTGAAGCAGCAGCCCTGAAGGTGTCCTAGAGCAACAACCCACCAATGAGCACATTCCCCACCTCTAATTGACCACTTTGGGAAATTAAGCTTCAGAAGGCAATGCCAAGGGCCTTTAAGTTATCAATAAGGCCAGAGAGCTGCTGGTGACAGTGGCTTTGATGCCTTTCATTGCTGTGTATCTGTATTTACAGAGAGAAAAACAAAGCCTGGGAGATGGGAAGGGGTAAGTGTGTTCCTTTCCAGCTCAGCATTGAGTCTAATTGCATGTAAACTGCTTTTCCTAAAGCACTCCAGGTGTTATGTACACAGAAGGTGTTTTAAGTAGAGCTTATTTTTCTAAAAATCTTTTTTTTTTTTTATGCTTGTTTTCTTTTAGAGAACACTTGAGAAGACAAGAAGGATGATTCCCCTTAGCAGAGAATTGCCTTTTTGATTTTGAGGTGTCTATATTCTAAACTACTATGTATTTTTATTTATTAGGTGCCCTTTTAAGGCTCTGGCCATGAAATAGAATCTTTTCTGCTGCAGAGCTCACATTTCTGGAGGCAGCAATGCAAACCAACATCTGGCAGATGTCTTAAAGATGCTCTGGTAATAGAAGAGCACAATTGCCTGCTCTATAAACTCCTTGTTTCCAGTATTCCTCTCTAGAATGTAATGCAGTATTGCAGAATTTAGTAAAACTTTATGCTGTTTTGTTTTGTTTTTCCCAGGTTCCACTTTAATTCTAATAAAACAGGGCAATAGCAGAGTCTAGTTTAAAATGAGGCAGGTGAAAAGCAGGAATATCTGCTGGAAAAAGTGATTTTCTTTCCTGTGGCACTTACAGAGGGGAAAATCACCCCAGCAAGAGCAACAATTGCACTGCAAGAGCAGGAAACTTTGCTGGGTTTACTCTCAAGGTTCTGTGCTCTGAGTGCTGTCCAAAATCCAGTTTGTGGCAGGGCTGAGAGGTGCTGACTCCTGTCAGAGGATTATTTTGCTTTTTAGAGGTGATGACTCTTCTTTTTGAGTTGATATCTGCACCCTGGACTCCTGGTTGCTGCCTTGGCCCAGGATTCCAGCTGAAGGCAATGCTGAGGAGCTGGATGCTGCATTTTCTTGCACAAACACATTTTCTCCCCTGTAAATCTAGTGTTCTAACAGATCTAGGCAGCTGCAGGCTCTGTTCTAGTCACCCAAATGTGACTGGGAGGGGGAAAAGGGTCAATCCTGAGGGGTTCAGCTTGAGATGGGGTGAGAGGATTTTAAAGCAGGAGGTGTTGCCAGGTCTCTCCTGGAGATGGATGGATGGATGGATGGATGGATGGATGGATGGAGCAGAAGGCATCCTTTCACCTGGGTCTGATACAGCCTTGTGAAGCTTTGCTCCTGTTGGAGTCCATGGCAAAGCTGCAGGTGGCTTCAGAGATTCCAGATTTTACTAAGGTATGAAGATAAGGTGACCCTCCAGAATGGGATCATTTCAACTCTCTGAAGCTGTTGTCATTATACTGCTAAAATAATGTTTAAGTAACCACCTGAGCAGAGTATTTTTTTAAAAATGTGATGATTTAATACAAAAAAAAGTGAAAAACTCCAATTTTTTTAGCTGAGCAGAGATGTATTTAAATCAATTTTAAATAATTAATCTGGGAATTAACATTAACTGTGACTTGAACTTGTGCTTTTTGACTTTGTGCTTCTCTAGGTTGTTCTTTTGAACGTTTTCTGCACATTCTTATGTGCATAGCTCCAAAACCCCCCACCAAACACATGCTTTCAATAGGGAGTTTCCTTCTCCAGAAATATTCTTTTCAGCTATTCTTCAGCTGTGGTTTTTATAGGATCAAATCAACTCCTACCCAGGCAAATCTCTGGTTGACTTTAAAGGGTTGTATTATGCTCAGCTTGAATTACTGATTTCATTTTTTTGTTGTTGTTGTTGTTGTTTCTGGTGATTCTGAGCTGCTGATTTATATCCTAGAAATGAAGGCAAGGGTAGTAGTGTGCTTTTTAAATTAGGTTTATACAGCGAGATCTATTTTTCTTCTATAGTTTTTGCTTCTCTTGTACTGAGGCATGCAGGGGGAAAGCTCAGTTGTAATAGAATTTAAATTAATTTGTGGCATAGCACTGAGAAATCTGCTACCATTCTGTATCAAAAAGATGTGCTAAAAGTTTTCCTGTTAAAGCTTCTTGATTGGAGAATGGGGTAAAAAAAAAAAAGACAAAAAAAAAAAAGAAAATCCTCTTCCTATTTTTCTACTCTTGAAGTTCTTCCAAATTAGATTTTAAATGCCAATTAGGAGGTTGAATATACTAAAATAAAAGCAAATACAACCAAAATGGCCTCACCTTATGGCTAGTTAGGCTTTTTCTCTCCAAAGCAGAACCTTTGCTCTGAGCGTGGCTTTGAGAAAAGAGATCCAGCTTAATGAACACATTAATTAGAACCATAACTATTTATAAGATAATTAGAAACGAAGCCGGGTAAACTCTTTTTTTTTTTTTTTTTTTTTTTTTTTTTTTTTTTTTTTTTTTTCTCTCTTCCCGGCAATTAATGGAGGATTAATTACTGGAGGTAATGAAGTGGATTTTGAAATGCATTAAGGTGAAGTACAAGAGATGTTGGGAGGCTTTTGTGGCGGGCGCATAATGATGGCGGGCTGCGGGGCTGCGAGCGCTAATCAGCATCATTGCATCATTACGGCTGCACTTAAAACGACTCGCCACCAAAACGGCTGCCTAATTATTTCTAATTGGCAGCAGTCCGCGTCGTCATTGAGCTGTTTGTAGCCGGTTTAAGGTTCATTTAACTCTCCTCGGGGCCGCGGGATGGATGGAGAGGGAGAGGGGGGAAAAAAAAACCCCGAGCTGCTTGGAGTCGCCTCATGGCTTTGGCGGGCTCCGGGTTGAGATGCTCTCCCTCACACGCAGGTCAAAACCCCCGGTGGTCCGAGCAGAGCTGGGCCGTTTGAAAGCCACTTGACTGCATTCATTAGCAATTAGTCAAAATAATTGTGGCCGTGGCTGTGTTTGGATTTGCAGGTGACTCGGCCAGGCTTTCATCGCCCGCTAGGATGGGAGCAGCGTCTCTCCTGCCAGCAGGGAGCAACTGCAGTGCACAGCCCTGTGCTCCCCTGGACCACCTTTTCTTCCTTAGCTTCCAACTTTCAACACCACCAGCTCGTTTGCTCCCCTCTGATTGCCCAGGGAAAGTTGCTACCTGAGGACAAGCCAAGGGTTTTTCAGGGTATGCCTGAGGAGTTGGCCATTGGGCATCAAGAGGAGGCCAGTCCTAGTCCCAGTCGAATGCTGGAGCAGAGCTGGGCAGTTGAGGGCATCTTATTTCCAAGATGCTGACACCTACCTGTGGTCAAGGACATCTCCCTGAGCTGGGTAGCAACCACTCTGCTTGCAAACCCCATTTCTCTATGAAAAATTCTGTTGATAATTAAAGTATCATTTGAAAATAGCCCCTTTTTATTATTTTTAAGGTTTTTTCTGAAGCTGTTCTAATCAGCCCATGGTCTTTGCTCTGCCTGTGTCAGATTTCTTGTGCCATCCCATTAGGGAAGAGGCTGTGGGAGTTTTGCAGTGGGAGAGTTGTCCCTGTTGAGAGTAATCGTGACCATCTGGGGGCTGCTGTCAGGCAACAAGAGCCATTCCAACAGCTTAAGAAAACACTGGTGAGCAAATTGGAGGCTAATAAAATAAAGGTCAGCCTTGCCATCATTTGGAGAAAAAAAAAAAAGCCAGTCCTAGTAATTTAATGTTAAAAGGTAAGTTTAAAAAATCATCGTTCGGATTCCGACTGCTTTTCAAGTAACTGTTTTCAACCCAAAAATGTCATTCCCATCATATTAGTTTGAGGCAAATATTTGAACAGTTAGTTGTGGCAGCAAAAACTAACATAGAAACCAAAACAGAAACTAATCCTTAAGGATGGCTGTGGGATTTTTTGGATTCTTTAAAATAGTTTGCAGTTTGAGGCTTTTACAATAGTTACTTTAGAAAATAAATCCTTTTTTGTTTCTTTTTTTCCTGCCTTATTTACAAACTGAAATAGAAATATCCTTTCTTCTTGATACTCATCAGGAGTTTTATGAGTCCCATCAAATAAGTGGTAATGGAAACCCTGCTCTGGAGCTTCTCCTCACTGTAACTGGGAATATTTTGGAGTGGAACAGCCCTTTTCATCTGCCTTGGAGCTCTGCAGTGGGTTGTGTTGCTTGTTCTGCTGTTAAAACTGTAGCTGCTGCTGGTGTATTTTTCTTTGCTGTTAATACAGCAGTGTTGGGCTGTATGAAATATGGTTTAGATCTCTCTGTGTGTTGGGAGAGTATCTGACTGCTTTGTTTGCAACAACATGGAGTTTATAAGTTGTTTTTATCTCATTTTTGATGAGCAAAATGCTTTTTTTTTTTTTTTGCCAGCCAGGAGTCTTGAAGCTTTTGTGAACTCTTTAATGAGCTGCTTATCTTTTCTCTAAGCTTCTGATGAGAAGAATTTTAACTATCAGATCAGAATATGAGGGTTCTCTTCCATGACACTGTTAAATTTGCTTGTTGAAATCCAAACAAGGTGGATGGTGGGATCAGTGTGAGAGAGTATCAGGGATGCTGCAGGGCTCAGCCACTCACTGAGGAGAAAACCACCATCCTGTCCCACTGGAGCCCTTAATTGGAGCAGATTTATTGTGGAAATCAGATAAGCTTGGTGATAAGGAGGCACTGAGAGCACGGGTGCAGGAGCAGCAGCAGTCTGAAGGCTGTGGCAGCAGGATAAAGTCTGAGATCTGGAGTGTTCTGATGAGAGCTTTGCTGAAGACTGTGGTAAAATATCTGAATTATGGAGTATTCCCAGGCTTCAGCTAAATGAAAAAGATCGAATGTTGTGAATAATACAAAGTCCTGCCCTGCCCTCACATTGTCTCTTCCAGTAAGCTGATAGCATCTCAAGAGTGGTGCATCTTCTCAACCTGAGGCTTGGCAACCAAACTCATCAAGTTTCTGGCCTCCTGCAACTGTGAAGTGCAGTAGATTGGTAGAGATGAGATGGTATCACCTCATCTGAGCAGTGGAAATGTCTGGATTGCCTGTGGTGAGTCAGTTACCCTCATGGCACCTCTGAGAGGGAACTGCCAGGCTAGGGATGAAGCTCTGCACCATGACCCTGCTGGATGGAGCAGGGGGTGGCACCAGAGCATCTCCAGAGCTCCCTTCCCACCTCACCATGCTGGGATTCTGTCTAATTCCTTCCCCTCCATGCTCTGAACGTTCTGTGAGTGGTGTAGCTGTGGGGATGAGGCAGTTGAAGGCTTGGAGGGACACAGTAGGGAGCAGTTTCTGCTTGGAGTTGGCTTAACCACTTCATTTTAATATTTTCAGTGGTAGAAATAACAGTTTAATTGTTGCCTACAGGTTTGAAGGCAGAGCTGAGTGCTGTACACAAAAGTGCTGTCACTGACTCCACAAGGCCACTCTGAGCTGGAATTATTTCATGCTTTTGCTCTAGATCTGGGAAGTTTTCTTTCTAAAATTCTAGGTTTCAAGCAAAAAGCAAAGCTTGGAAGAAAATTGAGTCAGAAACTTGAGAATCCCCTTTTAAACAAAGGCATGGTTAGGTGGAAATCCCACTACTTGGCCTTGAATACCCATTTAAATTGAGATTAATATTGATTAGCTTGTGATCAGTATCCTCAGCTGATCACAACAGTTTGAAAGGTAACAGTCAAGTAGTTTTGTTGCTTTATATATTCTAAACAATGTCATTTTTGTTTCCCTTCTTGATATTTACAATATTTCCTGTAACAATTGCAGGTTCCAACCTGAAAACACTTTTTCCATTTTGTGGAACACCTCAAACTTTTCACATCTCAAAATTTAAACCTCAAATGTTTTATTCTCACTGAATAAAATGAAAAAAAAAATCACTTAATTGTGATTAATGGTTTAATTTGTTGCTAGTTAAAGTAGACACACAGCTTTTCATCCAAGGGGTGTTTCCAAAGCACCACAGCTCTGTTCATCACATCCCTCAGCCCCAAATCCAGAAAACAATGGTCTGAGAGAAGCAGAAGAGCAACTCCTGCAACTCCTTTGAACTCCTCAGAGGCACCAGGGAAGGGAAAAACCCAGCCTTGCAAAGCCTTAACTTTTTAACATCGTGCCAGAGGTGTTGTCAAATTTACAACAAATAATTACCTGGGTAGCCATTCCATCTGGAAAATGAATTTGACCCTTTTTTTTTTTTTCCCCTTGCTGTGATACATCCAGCTCTGCCTGCCCTGGCAGATGCAGAGTCACTGCTGCCTGTGTGAGGTAGACACGAATAATTTGGTGTATTTATTGGAAGTCAGCTGGGCCTTGCTTTCTACAATAGATTCCAGCTGTATCAAGAACAGAATCATTGCACGTGCATGTAGAAATTAATTGCAAAGCCTGATGAATTTAGTGGCTAATAGAATGCATTAAGCTGACTTTCATGTGGAATTCAACTTTTCCCTTCTTTAAATGGGAAAAAAAAAAAAAAAAGATGTTGGCTGACTTTCCTCCAGGATTATATAGAAAGGAACAGAAGTTTTGTACAGCTCATTTTTTTTTTATTTTTTTTTTTTTCTTCTGGTTGCTTTTTCTTCAGCTTAATCAGCAGCAGTTCTGGGCTTTGGTTGGGGTTTGGAAGGACCCCTCCCTGCTGCTATCTTTGGCAACCCAACAGCTGCTTTGCTTTTGCCTCACCTTGCAGTTGAGTGGCTTTTAAACTCCTCTATGAGCAAAAGAGAAGCTGGATATTCTCAAATCAATTGAGCTTTTTTTTTTTCCTGGCTGTTAACAGGCTACTGGAATAATAATTACTTCTCTTATCAATCTTAACTTTGGTTTTCTGTGGAAAAAAAAATAAATATATAGTGCATGTGCAGCTGGGTACCACTACCCAGACCTATGTCTCATACAGGATGTAAAATTCTCAGTAGCTACATTTATAGTAATAATAATAATAATAATAATAATAATTTACACATCTTACAGGAATAGTTGTGTTATTTCCTCACATGTTTATGTCATTACCATGGATTTTTAGCTGGAGAACTGTTTGCTGCTGAACCATCTTGATGCCTTCATCTGGTGAATCACTTTTCTCAGTTTCTTGATTGTCCCTCTTATTGTTTAGATTTGATTTTGCTTTCCCCTGGCTCTAGGGATGAATATTGTTAATATCTTTACTATCCCTCTGTTTTCTCCCTTCCTTACTTTCTTTTCCCTCTTTGCACCACTCTCATTTCAGATTTAAAAGCTGACTTTGCTTCTGCCTAGTTAAATTTTCACTCTCCTGACATTTAACAAGAAAAAAACTGTATTATCATCTGTATTATCTGGATTTAACTTCCTCCCATGCGTCTTTTAAAACTGCAAACTGCTTAAGAAATAAACTGTATTATCATCTGTATTATCTATATTAAATTCCCTCACACGTGTGTGTTTTAAAACTGCAAGCTAACAGCCACCTGAAATGGTTTATAGACTCTTATTCTCATTAAAAATATATATAGTATTAATTTCCACAACTTGATTTGATTGATGCTTTAAATCATTTTACCTACCCAGGGAACTTCTACTATGATTTTTAGAAATTATTTTTTTTTTTTTTTCCTGGTAGTGAAGTTGAGTTAAACAAGAAACTTTCCCTTAATAGACTTGAAAAGAGAAGTTGTCATGTAGCTGCAATTAGCTGTGGGTTTGCACTCTGTCTTTCTGAGCAGGGTGAATAGCCAGGCTTGATGCAGAGCAGTTGTGGTCCATTGTTCCTGCCCAGCCTCTTGATTTATCTCTGTTTCCCCAGCACCCTCAGCTTTCCAGGGTCTGCCTGTTGAGCTCCTGAGAATCCCCTCACAACTCCATCAGCTGAGCCATCCTCAGGAGGACATCTCAGACCTTTCCGTTGAGTTGGCCAGAAAAAAAAAAAATTTTTTCAATT
>VYZU01046237.1:0-24689 GCA_013401355.1 Ceyx cyanopectus
TTTTTTTTTTTTCATGCTGTTTTACAGACCTGAGTAAGAGCCTCAAAGACTAAATGTATTATTGTACCTGTCTTAAATGAACACACATAAAAATGGAGCACTCAGCATTGCATCTTAATATTAAAAAAAAATGTATTTTCAATTAATCTGACAGCTTCTGAAAGAACAGCTTAAAGAAAAAAATAAATTTAAACATAATTTTTAAATGGTATGTTCATAATATTCAGGACTCAGATGCAGAAATTTAAATATATGTAGATCAATCTTAACACAGCCTTGATTCTTGCAGTGTCAAGACCCCATGTCTTTTTAGTTGTTCACTGTATTAACTGTATATTAGTAAGGGGTGAGAAGGAATTTATTATCTTTGCTTATGATGATAGTTCTATGAAACTTTACCTACCTGAACCTGAGTTATGTTTTTCATTTATATATTAATTGCACAGACCAGTAGTCAAAATGGTTAGTTAGAAGCTTAGCTATTGTGACTGGGAAGGAGCAGAGGTAGGAATTACAGCCAAGCAGCCGTAACAGTCCTGGTAATTACAGCCTGGTCATTGCTTACAGAAACATGAACTATATTACTATGTATGTATCTCCAAATCCTCAAAGTTATTTGGAAAAACTTTACTCCCAGTAGAGAAGGAATCACAGGACAAATCACAGGGGGAACTGTACCAGGGTCTCATGAGAGAGGCTGAAAACCCCAAACTCCACAGAAACACAATAAAATCTGAAGGACTCACCAGATACAAAATCCATCCCTTGGATGCCCACAGCCTTATGGCCAAAACTGAGGAACTGAGGTTTGAGTAGCAGCTCAGTCCTGGGACCATCTTGGAAAGGGGAGATTCAGATAGTGACAAAATTATACATACAAAAATACATACATACAGGGGACAACATTTTAATGATTTTAATGTCAGTGTTTCAACTTAGAAATATAGGAATCTAAACTTGCACGTGAGAGAATTCTGGAATTGCCTGTGAAACACATATTCATTGTGATCACAGCAATTTTGGACCTAAAGTGGGATTTTCCTTGTGTTTTGTATACTGAGGAGAGGTGGGCCAGAAAGACATGCCTGCTAGCAAGAGAAAGCCTGCTGATACCTAAACCATTGGGGGCTTTTCCCAAAAATGGTTTATCCTTCCATTACTTGAAGATTACTCATGTAATCCTGTTTGTAAAACTGAAAGAAACTGTAATGTGCTTCTTACAAATACTCATCTGAATCTTGAAATGAAGTTATTTCACCATGTTCACGTGCTTTTGGTGTTTATTTTTCCAAGAAATCCCCACAAATGCATTGACAGGCTCTGAGAGAACTTTTTTTTTTTTTCAGAAAACATGCTGGAATACTGTTCTTTGTGGTTTTATAATTATTATTTATAGCACAGAAGTCTTCAGAAGTGCCAATCAGGTTATGAGCCCTACCACGGCAGATCAAATTATAATGACAAGAACAGTACTAGAAACCTGGCCCCTTGTATAACACTCTCAATTACAAGTATGGCTCTTCCCCATGGAGGCAGAAATCAGCTGCTTCTGCAATACTCCCAGTTCTGGGTTGAAAAGGACAGAAGACAATGAAGATTCTGAGTGGGAAAACAATGCATGATATGAATCTTCCTTTAGCTTTTAAAGTTTAAATCATGAAGTAATGTCATCTAAAATGGTCTCAACAGGTCTTCCATTAGTATCTCCCTGACTTGAAATTTGCAGGTTTTCATGGAGACAGTTGACAGGAGAAACTGTTGGTGGATGGTGCCACCATGAAAACAAAACAACAAAAAACCTCAAACCAACCAACCAACTAAAAACCAACAACAACAACAACAAAACAACCAAACCAACTGACCAAAAAAAAAACCCCAAACACACACAAAACCCCACAGGATCTGGAGAGCCAAGGAATTTAATAAAACTTTTACAAATCAAGGCATGTGTTAAGTGGATAAGACCTGGCATCTTTCTGACAAAGTCAGGCTCCACTCAGTTAAAAATCTGGTGGAAACTCTTAACACAGAAGCCCACAGAGGCAGTCCTTGCTGTACCTGCTCTCCTGGAAGGGAGGGGGGGGGGGGGGGGGGGCTGCTTGGCAAAGCAAATAAAATGGTGTCCCATGACAAGTATTTTCCTCATAAAAAAAAAATTCAAATAAAGATAAAATTTCAAACAGCAAAGTTGAAGACCTGAGTAGAATAAATTTGGAAGCCATATCCATTTCAAAAAACCCACCTCAAAATTCAATATAGTAGGCAGCTAGGAACAATAAAATAAGACCATATGGACATGGATCAACCTATTAAAAGCATGCTATGCTGAAGGGCTGAGGCCAGTTATTCAGCTATCATCTGCCTTTAGTGACCTTGGGATGTGATCATTCAATGGCACCAAACTCAAATTTTCCAGGCTTAGCTCTGAATGTCCGTGAAGCTGCAGTTTTGGAGTATCCCTACTGATACCTATTTCCTCCAGGATTTAACCTCTCAGTGTTGGTGCACTGTCCCATGCTGACATGGACTATGGCAAACAAATTCTGGCACCGTCTCCAGTACAGGTGATGCAGAGGGTAATGCTGAGGAAGGGTGAAGCTTTATTGGTTCATATTGCAAGTCTGGTTTAAGCTGCTCATTTTTATCAGAATGGCTGAACTTTTTATTAACTTCTGACAGCATTTTAGAAGTGATTTCACTTCTCGAGGGATTATTGGAAATATGTTCTTTGTCTGAAGCCCTTTTAGAAAGCCACCCTCCTTCCAAGAAATTACTGTACTTGGAATCATGTCTTGTTTAGGTCACAACTGAAAAATATCAACATCCCAGCCTGTGTCCCTACAGACCAGGAGTCAGGATTATCAGCAATCTGGAAAACAACTCTTGTTTAAAAAAAAGAGCCTAAAGATCCCATATCCAAGTGGTGTGAAGTGACTGTCTCACCTGGCAGAGCAGAAAACCCTTACCATGGAGATTTCTCTGCTGCTGGGTGGCAGCAAGGACAACTGCCCCACTCTTGGTGCACCTTCCCTCACCCTGTCCCCAGTGATGTGCCAGAGGATAGGGACAAGCTCTGCCCTTCCTGTGGGCACTGGTTTTGGGCTGTGATGCTGTGGACAGCTCTAGGGGCCCATTGAGAGGGGTGAAGAAAGTACCACTGCATCCCTCCCTCCCATGTCTGTGTCAGCCCAGTGGTGTGGCAGGTGGGCAGAGAGGTTGTCCTATCTCAGGCCTCTCCGTGGAGGCCCCACAGCTCCACCTGAGGGCCACAGCAGACCTCATGCTCAGAATTCATCTTCCCTGGTCTGAAACAGCCCTATTTTGTCAACCCTCAGGACATGCTGCAATGCACATTTGTTTTCCCAAACTGAGAAAAACTGGGAGAACTCTGGCAGGAGATCACAAAGACTGGAAATTTCTTTTCATCTGCTAGGTTATGATTTATGTTAATGATTGGGCAAAGGAAGGAGGGGGACTCAAGAGCAGGCTGTCTGTATGGCAAGGAAATCTCTCCAGACAGCGGGAAGGAGCACTCAGCACAAGGCACTGCTGCCTGCCTTGAAAATGAATAAGCCGTAAGGAAAGGCAGGTGGGTGCATGGAAGATCTGCTGGATAAACCCCCTCTCTGTGGAGAGAGCAGGAGAAGAAATCACTGCTGGTCCTTGTGAATTGTAGCCAGAACCGTGCTGGAGTCTGCAGAGGGAAATTGAGTCCCTGCGGAGATCCCCTGTGCAAAACATTTTTCCTCCAGTTTTGCTCAGGAGACCAGGGTTGGGCTCTGAGACACAAGCAGAAGTAAAGGTCCAAATGCAGTGACAATGCCATATGATAGGAAAGCTCTTCTCTTCCTCTGCCTCAGAGTTAATTTCTTTCTGAAAATGCAGTGTATTACATCACTATACACTGAGCTCGAATCCTTTAGCACTGTAAATTTCAAGCTTGAGACACAAATAAGAATCTCACAGCCTTATATAAACAGACTTGCCATGACCACAGAGCTTATCCATGCAACTTCAACTGCAGCGTCTTCTCTAATTCACTGACAGCCAGAAGAATGTGGAGGGAGAAAGGAGGTGAGGGAAAAGAAGGGCAGGAGAAAGACCCAAACGTTGAAACACTTATACTTCTATTTCCCAGGGCTCAAGAGCATCGTTCCCAGTTTAGCAGCTGATGCATTTCAGCTATGAGTGCTGGCTCAGGTTCAGCAGTGAGGTGGAAGGGATCTTCACCCTCTCCAGTATCCTTAAGAGATCACAGGAATGACTGTGTAGGATGAGCCTCAGCCGGTGCTCAAGCCCCAGTTTAGTGGCTCATTTCTGCATAAAGGTGCAAACACACAACGTGGGCTGAGCTCCATCTGGCCTGTGCTTCCCCAGGAAATACCCAGGTTTTGCTGGTGTGACTGACTGGGTTATGGGAGGAAGAAAGCAAAGACAACAGCCAGTATCAGGATTTGGGGGCTTTCAAAGCACTCTGTAGAAGCTCAGGGTGAGGGCAGTGTCACACCAATCCCATTGACAAGAGTCATTTATGGAGCAACCTCCTTTGATCACCTGGAGCCAAACAAGGGAAAATGCTGCAGCTCACCAGGCATTTTGGTGCACTGCTTGCAAGTTAGATCTAGGCCGCTCAGCTTTGGTTTGTCTGCCCATAAAGCTTTCAATACCTCTCCAGTTTGGTACTTTGCCATGCACACCAAGCCTCTATGTCACATGTGCAGAGGATTTGTCTCTGCTTTAGGTGACAGTGCCATTCAGTCCAGGTTCCCTGTTCACAATCCTCAAACCTTGCATGAACATCTGCTTCACTGGGATCTATCAAGCACAGAGAGAAGAGCAAAGCCATTATCACCACTCCTATGTCTCCATAAGGTGCCTGAGGTGCATCTCAGTTCCTACATGGCTATGCACACTGTGTGCCTTCTTGCCTCTCTGCACCAGCTCCAGCTTTCCATCAGGGTGCGATGCCACTGAAGGGCAGCTGGACAACATACAAGCAAAGAAAAACATACAGAAGCTCTGCAGGGACTGAATAGTTGCTCCAAATCCATCTATTAATGGCTGATGCCACCCACCACAGCACTATCTCAGCAAAAGATATTCTAGCAGAGGTGACCTTCCACTTAGAAAACCTTAAGGCTTTACTTTAGTATGAAGGTTTCTTTATAAAGCTGCTGTGGAAACACAAGAAACAAGACTTACATTCAAGAATTTTACGGACTTTCTGCACATTAATTAACCCTGTAGCACCCAAAGTGAGACAGAGAAGTGTAGTTAAACCAATTATTTCGCAGATGAAGGAGAGGAACTGGGGGTTAAGTGCCTTGCAGATGGAGCGACTGGAACCCAGGTTTTCTGGCTCGCAGTCTCAGTTCAACTTCCCGGGAGTACTGGAAGTGAAACTTTCCCTGTAGAGCTGTCGCTCTACGAAATCAGCTTGGCAGTGTGTGACAGACATAATCCTTTTCCCATATGTTTTATTTTCTATAAATAGAAAGACATCTCATTAGCATTCTGTAACTTCATGAGATAAGGAGAATGAACACACACACAAACAAATATCTGAACTATTTCCAGAGAATTGCCTGAAATTCCTGGCAGTCCAGGAGGACAGCACTGAATACAGCCTTCTTCTTTCCAGTTTGACATCACCTGCAGTGCCAGTGACTGGGGAAATATTTCTCCAAATGGCAAGGGGTGGTTGAGCCCCTCACACCACACTGCACAGCTGTGGGTGAAATGGGCCACAGTGCTTTGGTTGGGTCCTATCACAGACACTGTGCAATCCCAATCCTAATCTTTGGCAAACCACAGCCATAAAACAGACAGATGAAATACTTTCCATGTTTGGGCTGTTCAAGTCCCACATCATAAAAACTGTAAGCCTCCCAGTATTCCCATGAAACTGTGATGGTTTTTTTACCATTGTTACGGTAGCATTACAGGAGATTTGTATGACTGATGTTTCTGAAGATACAATACTACTGGGACTAGTCTGAACAGTTTATTACAGTATAGCCTGGAAAAAAAAGAAAATTATATGATCTGCTTTTGACATGAAACATGTAATATGCAAACTCTCACTTATTTTTGTCCCAATTAAAACACTCTTTCATATGATTAGACTAGGGAAAAAAAAAAAAAGGGAGTTGTTCTCGTGTTTCAGAATTGGCTGAAGGCTTCTTAAACACAATAAAACATGCAAGAACTGCCAGATTACATTAGATCTGGAATTATATTCTCCAGCACTTTGCTCAACAGTAGCTATTAACAAACAAACACTGTGAAGGAACATGAGCAGAAACCCTCAAAATAAATAGGAAGGACTTGAAAGCAGTGGTTTAGTTTAATCCAGAAGTTTAAATTTTCAGAAATAGATTTCTTTTTCATTTCAGAATGAAAAGAAAACATATGAAAGAATTTAAGAATAAACAAAAGGAGAAAAATTTGTTCAGGAAACAGGCACCTTAGGTGGCAGACACTAACTGCGATGAATGAATTAGGCACAGCACCATTGTAGATGGAGAGCAATCAGCATCTCCCCTTCTTCAGCTCAGAAATCTTCCATAAATGTTTGTAAAAGTGCCTCAGATATGACAAAATCACATTTTCCCTCCCATCCTTTTAACAGGTTTTGAATTATTAGGGACCACTTAAAGTCCTTCCTCATTTGATTAATGTCTCAATGTGTTGCCTTTAAGTATCATTGAACACCTCTTAATATTATGTGAGTTGGTCAGATGACTGAATCTGCCTTCCCTATGGGAAACACTGATTTTAGGACACCTGCTTTTTACATCTTCTCACTAAAAGAAAATCTGCATCACACAGACAGCTCACCACAATCCTGCCTACTCTGGTTTCCAGTCCCTAACCAACTCCCACACAAAGCACCTGCTTTCCAGTCTGCCCCAGGGATGGGTTAGCCCATCGACCAGGAAGGAGCATGTGTTGGAAAGACACTCCAGGGAACACATGCACCATGACATGGTTCTTTCCCTTAGGAATCTCTGGACATTTAAAGGATTCTCAAGAGCACGAGGTCCCATGAAAAAGCTTATTTCCATTCCAATGCATCAATGGCTCATTTCATCAGTGATTAAAAATAACAGGCTGGGGACAGGGGATAAATATACCCCAGCTCTTTTTAAAAATAAGAATACTACAAAAATCACAGGGAAAGAAAAAAATCTCTAGCACGCTGTCATACCAAAGTTATATCAATATGCCTAACTCCAGGACGATAATTACAGTATAACACAACTTGAAATGTTTTTCATGTGTCTGTCAGGATCTTTTCCCATAGCAATTTATTTATTTTTTTTTTGCCACAGTCCAACGGCTTTAAAAAACAAGCACTTTTTTCTTGAAAGAGGATATCTATGATTAGCATATGATCCCAGGAACAACTGGAGAAGCTCTAGATAAGATTTGTCTTTGTCACTTGCCACGAGCGCACAGCGCTGGGTTTTGAAGCCACCCCAGTCCCTGCCTAGAACCCCAGCACTCATTGCCAGTGCCAAACCCAGCCCAGGGGCAGCTTTTCTGATGGGTGCTGATGCCAGGGTGGGTTATTTGGCTGTAGTATCCCCAGTCTGCTTTATGGGCCCCCAGGGGCTCACCCCCTGCTGGGACATCAGGTACCAAAAACTCGGGTCTTAGGAACCTACTTTGCACTGCACAATGCGGCACTTCTATTTATACAGGTTTTACTTTCCCTGTCTAAAGCTGAAGTCCATTTAAACAGTAAAACACAGCATCTTAAAGGATAGGAAAAGGTAGGGAAGTATGAAAGAAGGTAAGAAAGTATGAACCAAAGCACACACAAATATCTTAAAATATCAAAGTATTCTCCATAGGAGCCAACACACAAACTGCACTTAAAACACCAACAGAGTGTTTTTCAGAAACGGTAAGATAATTAAGTATAAAGAGTGTGTCTCTTGGAAACTGATAAGTCTTGAAATTAAGCCACTGGATATCTCCATAGAGATGCTTGATTATGATTTTTATTAATTGCTTCCACAATGGAAAACTGCGCAATCAACAAAGCTCTCAAAAATTTAGCTAACATGTTTTCTGAGAGAGTCTTTACTTTGGCTGGGAAATACATCAGAGTTAAAAAAAAAAATAATTAAAATAAATACATTTAAAAAACAAATAAACCATGAAACTTTCAGTTTATTCTTAACCAACTGTACAGCCTGTGGAACACCCTCAACCATATTTTGAATTTTTTTTTGCAACATTTTTGGAGAAAATCAGTTTTTCATCCTTCACTTAATGTTGTCCTTCCCTCTCTTTTGTTTTATCAAGCTCAACCCTTCAGCAGCTTTTGAGAGTAGATTGTAACTGAGAGGGGTTGTCTGTATGAAATTATGAACTCCAGTTTGACTCATGCCTCAGCTTGCCCAGGATAAGCCTATTAAATAGAATTCCAGACAGCAGCTCTGCCCAAGGGAGAGAGACACTTGTCACTCCCTTGGAAAACTACCAGGAGACCATCCAGTCTGTAACCCTGTGCCACCTTGAACTGCTGAGCTGCCTCTGAGGGAAAACAGTCCCTGAGTATGAGGTACCCAAGATGTTGAGCAGGTCAACAAGATTAGACCTTGGTACTGGAGCATGTAAAGGAGACAGAATGAGATATGATCAAGGGACTTCACTCCATATGTCCTTTCCACAGTGTGGGTGGGGTACACACAGACACATTTTTGGATACTCAGATTAAGGTAGGGTCTGCTCAGATTAGGAGACAGTGTCTACCAGGACATTTCCATGACTTCTAATACAAGCAATACCATGTCTAGTATTTTAACACTGCAAGGAATCTCGTAGTTAAGCCATGTGCTAAACTCTTTGTTTAAAACAATCACACTCCTGAAACAACATCTCAGAGTAAAGCAGAAGGCCAGAGCATGCCCAGGAAAGAAGTTTGTGTGATCTTAGAGGTCACATCTTGGGAAGACCCAGGAGACCCTCTCAGACTTGAACCTAGAAATGGCAACTAAATTGTAGCCAGACACACAAGAGTCAGTAGGAGCACCTGTGGGATCAAACTGTGTGTTTATATGGGCCAGGCCCCATGCAAAGACACTCCACAGCAGTCCCTGCCCTGAAGAACATGCAGTGGAAGAGGCATCTCCTCCGCAGCACGCAGGGCTCAGGCAAAACGGGGACTTCAAAGGGAGGCTTGACTTTGATAGAGAGTGAGCAGGGGCTGTTGAAGAGGGACCTGTGCTACAGAACAACCAAGCATGTGCTTCACATTTCAGAAATTATATGCAGAAAAAGACTTCAGAGATGAAAAAAGAAAGGAAGGGGGAGAAAAAAAAAAAGGCAAAAAAAAAAAAAAAAGCGGCTTAAAAGTCATGGGCATCAAGAGTCTTCTTAAGGTAGAGTTCCTGAGTCCCATACAGGCTGTGATGTTGTAGTCAGAAAACTACAGTTTTTGCTTTTAAATAACAAAAATATTCTTTCTATCCCATTTGGACTTATTTAGCAACACCTCTCCTGAGAGGTGGAAGAATGCAAATAAAACACCCAATATGATCCCTACCAAATACAAATTACATTAATTTGTCCTTTGGAGAATAACCTTTACCCATCAAAAGATACACTCTACTGTCTTTCTTGCTTCCCCCCCCCCTTCCACTTTTTTCTTGGACTTTTGAAGCAGATTTTTGTTGAATAGATCATACAGGATTATACAGTTATGGCTTGCTTTCATATATTTCAAAAAGAAAATCATAAATATGACCTCATATGTTAATAAATCAATTATGGAATGCTGTTTTACACATATGCTCAAAACATGACCTCTTCCAGGTCCTCTTAGAGCAGAAAGTTGGAATTTAGATTTAAGGAACTTTAGCTTTACAGATATTGGAAATAACATTATCTGGTAAATATTAAGTAAAGAAGTTTCTGTATTGTTGATCTTGCCTTCAGTAGTTCATTAAGGTTTGCTCAACAACACCTTTTTAGTTACACATGAATAAACCTTAACCCTACTTTTCTTCAATAACAAAAAATGTTGTTTAGTAGCTATAATTTCCTTAACCACTTCTGAGTTATGAAGGGGTAAAACAGAAGCAGGCTGAGTTTTAAGTATGCTCTTTTGCACTCTTAGAGGCAATTCAGTGCTAAAGCATTTTCATTTTATAAACCAAAACAATGCTGGTGACTCACTTGTAATGGGGACTTATGTAATTGCTTTTCTGGGAGTTTGACAAGGAAAAATGTGCAACAGCCAATCCACACAACTTTAAAAACTGTGAAACAAAAGATGCACAGAACACTTTTCATTCTATTTTAGGTTTAATTCTCTACTAAATAAGCTTAATGTTAAAAAATGCTCGTTTTCTTGTTACATGCCTGAAAGAGATGAGATAATGTTAAGAAACTGTTGTTAGACAATAAAACCATCCACAAAATATCTTTCATGGTGTTGTATAGTCCAGTGGCTTCCACTGCCATGATACGGAGTAAACCAGCATTTTTCCTTCTCTGAGGCCATCCTCCTCTCCTCTGTTTTGGGAAAGTGACACACAAACACTTCAAGCCAGACATGGAAAATGGATGCACACTGCTGCTGGGCTTGGGCAGAGTGAAGGCTCTGCAGTCCAATTTCTTGAAACTTAACTTATTTAAGAACAAAGGAATTCGGAAACCAAGTTGCTCTTCCTAACATCTAGAGATATTTTCCTGTTCAGCCTCAAAATTCCCACATATCTACAGCTGAGTGCACACTCATGCCAGGACCTGCATTAGTTATACAACCTATAGGTTGTGAGATTGCACCTTTTCCACCTGGTGCTTGCACTCACCAAGCTGAAGACAGCTTCTATTGGGGAACAATGTGATGAAAAGATTGCACCATACTCTCTACCACACATCATAATGTGGAAAATAGGCACCTCAAACTGCAGAAGAACAGGCAGGTAGGCAGACCCATGCCTTTGTTGAGCAGAGGGTGAGATATCCCCTTCCCCTCTCCCATGAGTTGCAGGGTGGATAGGATAGAACTTTAACAAACCAAACAATTAAACTTAAGTCTCGGATCTTCTCTACCTTTCCTGATTTAAATGCAATCCCTGAGCAATTAACACAAGTGTATTACAGTGTTCATACTCAGCAAACCAGAATTATTTCTTTTGATAGGAGCAATGCTAGTTTTCATCAGCCAAGAGTCCTGCTTCTGTTCCTCATCACACTTAATGTCAACACACCATCCAACCACATTCAATGACAAAACACCTTCTTAGATTTAAATTGCTCAGTACCTGGCAGGATATATGTCTACACACTAAAAATCCTTCTGCCTTCAAGCTGGGTGCCAGGGAAATGAAATTGAGCACAAGTGTATTGCTATCAGGACGCTTGTGAGAAGTAGAGAGCCTGTTACTGTATATTTTAGAAAAAACAACCTTATTAAAGGACACAAATGTGATACTCGATTTGGATGTTTTCCCATGCAGATGAAAGAAATCACTCCTCATGCAATTCTGAAAGAAACTGATTAGATTTATGCAGGCAAGTATCAGCTTGTGATTAGCATTTAGGTGAGGATGCAGTTATGTGCTACAGGAAATACTGCTGTGTGCGTTTTCTGTTTACTTTCATTATCTAATGTGCTCTGCATTAGGCTGGGGAAGACAGAAGTGGTTATCTGGGAGATTTTTGAGCACTTGTGAATTTATTATTCTTTCCTGAGAGAGGAATCAGACATGCTACTTCTTCATAACACAGTCTTTTAGCATGGACTGGTATAAAATGCTTTCCAAGCAGTTTCAAGCAGAGAATCTGTCTGTTGTTGTTCTGCTTGGAACAGGTATGACAAAGTGTGCAGAATCAGTCTTCCCAGAGAAAATTCCATGTCACAAAAAAGATTTGTTTTAAGAAAGCATGTTGGCTTTAATAAAATGTTCAAGCACAGAACATGCATGTGAGTTTATATGTATGCATATAAATACACACATATATACATTATGTGTTTGGGGGTTTTTTAGTTGAATTGGGATAAAACACATCCAAGCTTTAACATTTTTCATTTATCAAAAAAAATCTGTTACCAAAAAGCTTCATTTCTGGCAACATTTGTGTTGAATCCCACATTTACCTTCAGGTAACCTCTCTGTGTGATTCACATGTTCATTACATCTAATGGGGAGATAGACTAGTTAGTCACAACCACTGGAAAAAAAAAAAAAAAAGGCAAAAAAAAAGAAAGCAGCCAAGACTGTTGTATAAAAGATCAGAAATCCTTTCATGCACTGTCTAGGCTTGGAATATAGAAGGAAATCTCTGCCAAGAAGCAAAGGATGTTGAAACAGAATCATGCAATGTGTTAATGCCGCAGGGCATTGGAAGTAAGATGCCAGGGACTTCAATCAGAAATTGAATGATCTTTGTGATATAGCAGAGAGGATGGAATAACATCAGAGAACTGTACACACAATGGAAAGAAACAGCATAATCATTTGTCATCACTCCAAGCAAACGAGTGCTGGCAATGACGTTTTCTGCACCAACCTATTCATGTCATAGTTTGAGGTTCAAATACCTTTCAGTAGCAGATCCCACCAGCAACATCCTCTGATGGCATGGAAATTTGCAGTAATATCCACCTCATCTGACACTTCAAAGGACTTGTGCACTGGTCCTCAGACAGTTAAGTGTGGATATGCTAAGGTGGCTATAAAATCAGATTAACTTAAAGAGCTTGTATAATTCACAGCCTATTAAGTTAACCCAATTTCAAAACTGGTTCCACTTTGCATGAGAATGGACATCTGTGGCCTTCAAAATCCTCTACTATTTTTCATTCTTTATGACGTATTCTTCCTTCCTTTATACTGCTGCTGATCTCTGGCTGTGTCTTATAAAGACTCTACAAAGACCAGTCAGATACTAAAACTGGTCCTGGCCCATTATATGAGAAATAGATAATTACCCTGAAATCTTATAGAAAGAAAGCTGTCAAAACATCCTCCACATGGATAGAACTTGAACCAGAAACACTCAATTTGATGCAGACAAACCATTTGGTCACCAGTGTTGGTCATCCTTCTGCATATTTTGGCAACAAAGTCGACTGGTTCCTAGTGTTGAGCAGTCAATAGCTCTTGGTAGTATCTAAGGGTATCATATGGTGTCCTGCTCTTCTCTAGAGGGCCCTACACAAATATTTGAACAAAAAAACACTTTAGGCTCCTGCTTCTGAAAATCTTATGTTTAATTTAACATTTAGACTTCATTTGCCTAAAAAACAGAGAGAAAAAAAATAAATCTAACATTACCTATAAATATGTGTTTTAAGATACAGGGATTTACTTGAGGATGTACATTAAGCAGAGAGCAGTACTTTCAGGCTGACAAACAGTCAACACTTCAACGTGGATGGTGAAACCAAACTCTAATTATAAGATATTGTCTAGCTGATATAGCTTCATATTTTGACTTTAAATACAATATAATAGTCTAATTTATAAGTTGCCTTATCATGCAAACTTCCATAGGCACAGTAATTTAAAAGGGATTATATATAAGCCCCTCTAAAAGCAAATATCAAAAAGAGAAGGTTCTTAGTCTTGTAATATTTCAAGAACATATATTGAAGAAGCTTCTGTGCTTTTGGGGTGGTTTGCAAGTCCAGAGAGAAGATGGTATGCACCAAAATTGTTAGAGTTGGATGCCTTCCCTCTACTACTTACATCTCTATTCAGCATTCAAGAAAAGGGCATGAATTCAACTTTTTAAAGGGCTGTATCTTAGATCTATGTAATGTCATTCCTCCAACTCAAGAGAAGCTGAAGACAAAACCACTGGTTTTAAGAATGATGTGGGAACACTTGGTTTGATTCTTCACATTCACACATATTCCTGAAATAGAGAAGATTCTTCCCACCCTACATATTTTTCATCTCAGTTTCCAGATGTCATGATCTTGTAATTTCTTTCTCACGGATTTTCAGAACACTGAGTCTCCCTGATTTCCATCACTACATGGCACGTGTTCCAGTGTGTGAAGAGAAGCTGAGTTTAGTTGCCCGTGATCAGGACAGCAAAAGATCTACAGGCAGTTTTGATAAGAATGAACAGCATGAAGATCTTTCATGTAATATATATGTAAGAATACAGTACTTCAGTGCCCTGCTATCAAACTCTGCCTCATAGACATCTTTTTCCCATTCTTCTAATAAACAGGGTTCATGGATAAACTCCAGCTGATTGCTGTGCTCTGAACAAAGTAAGTGCAACGGAGACACTGGCAAGCAAGTTGTCATTCAGGATTCATCCTACACAGATAAAAACATAACATTTCCTTTGACTTTATCAGCAATTGGAGCACCAGTAAATGGTTACTAGACTGTCTTAGGAAGTCAAAACTTCCTGTTTTAAAAAGAAAAAAAATATTTTTACTTGTGTTTTGTTTGTTTTATTTATTGGTTTTGTTTTGTTTATGTTTTGGTTTTGTTTATGTTTTGGTTTTGTTTATGTTTTGGTTTGGTTTTGTGTGTGTCATTTTTTTCTGGTTTGTTATTTAGCTTTGAGCTTTTATTTGTTTTGGGTTTTGGGGTTTTTTTTTAGGGATTTACCATTGGTAAAGATATTGCCTTATGAACATTGGCTCCTGCTCATGCAAGTGGAGACATATCTGGTCAAAATGAGATCCCTGGGTGCTTTTAATATTTGTTCTCAGGTACCAACAAGATGCTTTTACCAAAGCTTTCTTACTTGAGATGTTGCATGTACAGATAACCCACAGATAACCCTGGTCTCCAAACAAAGGTGGAAAGGTAGTTTTCTCATAGAATTATGCATACATAATACTATTATCTAGTCTAAACATTCAGGCTTTAGTAGAAAGTGAGACAAGCAGAGATCATTCTGTTACCATGTGGATGTCTGCCAATGCTTCCCCTAAGAAGGGAGGTGGACAGCTAGCACAAGACTGAAAAAGCATACCCAGTGTTTTCTTCAGTGCATTCATCACTGAAAATGCATCTTGGGATCAGTTTCTCCACACCAAACTTCAATTCTTGGAAAGGCATCAAAAGAAATCTTCATGTAATATCACAAGTTAAAAGGGTAGACACATCCACACAAACTCAACTACCAGATGTTACCTTTGGGTAGCATTCAATCTTCAACTAGTGTTTTTAAAGGTCTTTCTCCAGACAACTGGTGCTACCCATCTCAAGCTTAGCACATCTTGCTTAATTCTTTTTACCTAGGAACAATCGAGCAATTTCTAGTAAGCAACTGAAATTATTTTTTTCTGTGCCCTGAGCCATTGCAACTG
Organism: Ceyx cyanopectus; assembly: GCA_013401355.1. Taxonomy (NCBI): domain Eukaryota; kingdom Metazoa; phylum Chordata; class Aves; order Coraciiformes; family Alcedinidae; genus Ceyx; species Ceyx cyanopectus. The sequence continues at coordinate 15,308 of VYZU01046237.1, forward strand.
ACAGTATAGAAATGTACCAACGTATCATGGCATCAACTTCATTGAGCTCATGGAATTATTTTGAATTGATTCCTTGTAAAATGAATGGAATGTTTGTTATATTATATGGTAAAATAAGTCAAAAGCACTCAATAGCATTAATCAAATTAAAATAACGTGGAAATTCAGACTTTCAAAAAAGAAAACAGTGAATCATCTGTGAACTTGGCACTGCATCAAGCATAAGCTATTCATCTTCACTCTAAAGGCCCTTCACGACCTATCCACACTCCACCTATCATTTTTTTCTATGCTATCAACATGTCAGCTCCCTCCACTGATCAGCCAGTGATGCCTGCCATCATCACCCATTTGTTATGTACACTGATGAGCACTTTTGCCCTTTCTCCCATGCCAGCCTTCATGCCTGGAAGAAGCTCCCATAAATATTAGCAAACCCACCTCATTGTTCTCTCTCAAATGCCTCTAGAAACATTTCCTTTCCTGGAATAGCCATGGGAAAACAGTTGATAGTAAATATAATGACTGTTTTTTACTCTGGCTATTCTTACCTAATTATTTCCTTGTGCTTCTTGCCTGCTTGTCCAACTACCACTATTGTGGTACTGTCTCTGCTACTACAGTTTCTTGTCTTAGAGTGGAAGTAACAAAGGGCAGGAATTGAACCTTCGGTCTGTATCTACATGGTGCTGAGTATAATAACTTTTTATCTATAACTGAGGCTTTGGAACATTACTGCAGTATTACTGATTCTCAACACAGCTGTACACTTTTACTTGCTTTATATAAAATCAGATGACAACATCTAACTATAAGGATGCAGTTCTCTCCTTATTTAAAAATTAACCACCGTAAAAATGTATCTTTTTTTTCCCCCCTATAAATAGGGGAAATCTACCAATCTGTCACAATTTTTTCATTATTGAAGGGACAAAATTTATATGAAGAGAAGATCATGAAGACTCCCAGCAACCCTATAATGCATGTGAGTTCATTTTCCTTGTGACCTGAGGCTACAGGTTGAGACCACCTATGTCTGGATGTCTGCTTGGTGAGCTGGACTCTTTCACTGGAAGGAGAAATGATTGCCACATCATTCTGGTAAAGGTGCTTAAATCTTAAAGCCCTTTTGTTTGCTTTGCTTTACTTTCATTGCATGTGCCTGTCATGGAAGGAAACTGATTTGTTACTAGCTCAGGAAAAAGTTTTCTCTGACCAGCATTGGTAATACTTGGTTTTCATTTAAATGCTTTTGGCTCTATCTAAACCATATTTTCAGGCATTTTTTTTCCCCCTCTCACAGCCCTAATCTCAAGTAATAACTTAAGAAAAGCAGGAGAATTTAATATAAACCATTACTGGTAAGACAGGTAATAATAATAACAGTAAAAAGTTATTTCCCCACCACCACCACAGTTATTTGTCATTCTCAAATGCCTGGGGGAGAAAAGGTGAACTTTCTACATATCTGAATGTCATGAAATTCAGGCAGTTTCAGACCAAGAAAAAAAATGAATTCCAAAGCTGTGAATCTGTTCTTTCCATTATGGTTCTAAAAGAAATACAAGACCTTCCACAACATGTAGGGGGGGAAAAAATGGCTGATACCTATGGAGTTTACTGTGGTTAAATCCCAGACACTTGATGTTTGTAGTGCACAGGTTGTGGTCTAGTGTGTGGTACAACAGTGTCAGGTAAATATTTATTGCTGTGCATAGAAAGACTCCAGAAGTAATCAGAAACAACTAGTAGAAAATAAAGCCAAAATCAAATGTGATGTCTTTTGTTGATTTTTTTAAAATCATCCTTCACTCTGAAGTTACTTTTCATCACTTCCCTTATGAGCTTGTAGCTGGGACAGCTGTAAAATGCATGTACATACATGATGGACGAGAATGAAAAGTGGTGCCTCTCTTATCAAATTCAATGGCAAACACCCCACTGACTAAACAGGCACATAAGGGTATATTTTATATATATTGCCCCAGAATAAATGAAACAACACCCATGCTGTGTCAAAGGAAGGGCAGCCACAGGTTGACTGTGAGCTGATGTTTCCAATAAGACCTTAAAGTGACACAGGCACTCAGCTGCTCCACAAAATCAGTTACTGTGAAAAAAACCAAACAGCTAGGAAACATCATAGAGAAAGGCCAATAAGAATCTCAGTGTTCATTTTTGTGTTTCTCATTGCTGGAGGAAAGAAGCACAGGTTTGCTTTGTGGGGTGCACAGGCTTCCCAGATGGAAAAGTTAAGTGGATGAAAAGTCCACCAGTCCAAGCTCACAGCCCTTCCTGCTCTGTCACCAGCCAAATCCAGGCGAGAGAAAATAGTTTGTCTTCACTGCCTAGAGATGAGACACACATGGAATATCCACCCAGTCTAAGAAATGAAGACCCAAGTTTTCAAAACTGAACGATTTGAACACACTGCATAAGCAGTTATAAGGTATTCCTCTGGAAAGGCTTAGCTTTCATCCTCCCATTGCACAGATTCATGTATTTAAGGTATGGATGAACAATTATATCTTTGCCAAGGCCTCGTCTACTGTTTAACACAGCACTTGTTCTTTACACCACATAAAAGCCTTCTTCACGTGGTGTGCCAGGGAACAGATGCAAATAGAGGTTGAGATAATGTGTTAGACTCTTCTCACCAGACAAACTTTTGGCTTCCTAATAAGTGTTTTTTTAATTAAAAGTGAGGTGATTCATGAAGGTTGCCATCTCATCAGTGGAAGTTAGTGACACTGAGCTTGGAGGAATGCTAAACTTTACACGATGAACCTGTCTTTTTCTTGCTTATAAAAGCACAAGCAAACACATTTTATCAGCATCACATCCTGATGTATAACATGCTAAATAGCTTATATATCATGGTAAAATGTAACAGCCTCATGTTAAATGCCCCACTGCAGTCCCAGCCTGCGGATCGATGGGATCTCCCCTCAGGCAGGTGCAGTCCCGTGCTCAAGTGTGTTCTAGCTGGGGGGTTTCTACCCCTTTTTCTCCAACCTTCCAGCCTTACTTCTTTATAGAACAAAATACATAGCCCATCATTCTCCACAGGGACCTCTAGCATTCCTCTGCCCCCTTCAGGGTGCAAACAGAGGGATGTAGTCACCCACCCCCTTGGGCAGGACATGTCTGAGCCTTTTTAGCAGTTGCCAGCTACCTCCTGTTGTGTTTTCATTTTGAATTTAAACAGTGTTATTTCACATGAATATTCACCAGCTAGGAATTGATCTCTGGCCAAATATACTTTATAAAGGTCACTGAACAACCACTATTAGTCTCTGCTTATCACTGCAGGGGACAGTGTTGAAGCAGTTGTCCAGCTCTATCACCTCTGTCTTGTCTTGAACCATCTGGTCATTTTCTTGTGGATTTATTTTGCTGTTTGTTTACTTGATAACTGTTTTGTTCTCACATTGAACAATCTCCAACAAAGATCCCTTGCAAACTCAGCTGACTAATGGAGGCTACTTATTTCTAGCGATGGCTCACAAATACCTCTTTGTTTCAATAGCTAAAAACATCTTCTACAACGTGCTTTTGATTCATTCCTCCAGTGGTATTTGCAAGTAATGCCACAGAGGTCTCTGAAATTCCCCCAGTGCAGCGTTGGCTTACACCAGCTTGGAAACAACTATCTGAATCCTGTCCCTCTGAATCACTTGGTGAAAACAGTATTTTCCCTCACATTTTCAGCTTGCAGGAATACTGTCATTTGGAAGAGAAAACTTAGTTCATCAGCTGATGGAATAACTTGTTGAAATATATTAAAACTAAAGGGTACCTCTACAAAAATGTGGAGGCATAAATAGCCCTGAGTATACATGGGGGGACACACAATTTCCACCTACTAATGAGTCCTGGTCTGTAGGAAGAGAGAGGCAGACAAGTGTTTTGAAAGGCAAAGATGGGGATTAGGCACCTTCCTTCTGCAATGGGCATCCTTTGTACAACAACCACTCACTTCTCATGCTTGCAATGAGAACCCAGCCCCTAATTTATGAGTTACAGGGCCCCATGGGTAGCATTTGATGGATGGTCTCCATCTGAGTCCTACACTGCTGTCAAGGACCAACAAGGCATGTCTTCTGCTACTTGACATCTCAAGTGGGTTTATAAATGTAGCAACCATTTAGAAGTTTTAGGAAAGACTTGCTGGTTTGGCTACACGTGGTTTTTTTCAGCATCAACACCACTTAGAGATTTCAAAGGCAACTGAAGTGGTTGGTGTTTTAATTTTAGCATTAGCTGACAGAACACCCCTCTTGGTGGCTCCCTTGTTCCTGTGGTACTTGGGCCTGCGTGGCTGGCTTTTGGCTCTGCCATCCAAGACAACCTGTAGAAATGAGCAAAAAGATGAAGGGAATCCAGCCACTTAAAAACTAAACAAAACCAAACAAAACCAACCTTCAACCAAGGAAGCTATTTAGTAATTTCTGTCTGAATTCAGGCTGTAACAATTGGGCGTGGGGGCTCATTATGTTTTTGCTAGTTCAAAGTAAATAGCTCTGTTGTGTGGGAGCAGTGACAGACCTACACGGTGCTTATTTAGATCACCAAAAACAAAACATGCATTAAAATGTTGAGGTAGCACTGGGTTTACTGTGAAGAGAGAAGTTGCTAAAGGAGTCTAGATTTCCTGTCTCCAATAATTATTGCCTCCTGCACACTACTTAATTCTGGCATGTTGCTCTTTCCTTCCTTTCTGTCCAGCACTTCAGCTTTTTTCCAGCTCTGCAACAAGTGTTCCTCCAGCTGAGCACCCAGCTACAGCTCCAACCCTGTCAGACAATGAACATGCACTTATGTTTAAGTTCATGTAAATTAAAAGACAACTAACTCATTAACTGGTGTCCCAGAGCATGCATAAGAGGCAGGTAAACTTTGTGCTGTNCCCGTGCTCAAGTGTGTTCTAGCTGGGGGGTTTCTACCCCTTTTTCTCCAACCTTCCAGCCTTACTTCTTTATAGAACAAAATACATAGCCCAAATTCACCTCATCAACCACATTCTCTTCTCTCTGTTTGCCAAGGACTTTGCAGACCCTCCAGTTTAACACCTGACAAGCTGCATTCTCTCCTACTCAAGCTTTCAGTATCACTCTCCCTGAAGTTTCACCCAGCCACTGGCACTCTAGTATTTATTTATTTATTTTAAAGACCTGACAACCAGGTGAAGGGCTTTAGGGACCAGCTGACCTACCCATGCTTCAACTACCTACATCTCAAAGCAGGGTCTTGCACCTTTTTAAATGCCAGCCTTCATCTGACAAGGCATCTGCAGAAATCTTCCCCTGTTGTGGCTATGTCACATTTTTGCTGAAGATGGGGAAGGAAGCAGTGCCAGAGCCATCATATTCTTCATTCCTGAAGAGCTCAAGGGGTGCAGGTGCTTGGTACTGTCTCTACAGCAAGATGAATTTCACCTCCCAACTGAATGACAGTTTCAAGAGGAAGGATAGGTGGGAGAGCAGGAACACCTGGATTCACTTCTTCCCTCTGCCCCGGATTTCAGCATATTACTTCATCTCTCTGTGCCTTTCCTCCCCATCTGTAAATTCATCATTTGAAAACTTTTTCCTCCTACCTCATCTGGAGATAACAGTGCTTTCCCACTTCATTGAAATACGAAATGTCTAGAAGATGATGAGGTTCTCAGATGATGCTTGAGCATGAGGATATGGGGAAAAAAGCCCCAAACCTAAGGCAGGCTAGTTATGTGTCTATTAGAAAATTTATTTTTCACGTAATCAGGCATGGAACAACTTGAGTCCCTACCAGACCTCTAGAGTACAGCCCAAAGTCACAACACTAGCTGATGCTTCATTCCCTCTCCTTAGTAATCCCTGAACTTTTCAGCCATGTTCTAAATCCATTGTATCTGGTTTCAGTAAGATTAGATGCACTTTTCGATGGCATACTATGAGATTTTGGTAGGTTATGTTATCAATCAAACTTTAGGGACACTGAATCAGTGTCTCGGCAGCACGTATTAAATCAGCCGGGGGATTATTTTTTTCTGCTTTTGCCAATTTCACAGGAAACGCCACCTTTTTATTACTCTTACTGAACACAGAAATCAGTGAAAACATTATCCTTCTTTCAAGTTTTGCCAATAATTTTTAAAGGCTGTTTTGTAACAGGCTTTCATTATTTTTTCTCATAAGAAATCAACTAGAGCTAAATGGAGGACTGTAGAGTTTTGGGAGCCGTATAACGGCCATGGCTATTTACTCACCTACAAGAAGTCCTACTGAAGCACAGGGAACTGCTTTTATCTGGAAACACAAACCATGATTCTATGGCATAGCTCACAGTCATTACCAAAGAACAGCAATTCTTACAAACAGGGATCTCCTTTCCTATAGAGAGGGGTGAAATCAACACCTCCAAGCATGAGACTGTCACCAATCCCACACCATGTTTTTGCTGAAGGTGTCCACCATGCTTTGCAACACTGGGCCACTGAATCCTGCTGCACTGAAACAAATGAATTAATGGAAGAAATTTCCTGTCACCCACTTCCTAAGAGTAGCATAGTTGTCACTGCAGTGTTGAAATGATATTGCAAAATATGTGGTGTGCTTCAAGAAGGTTTTCTTTTTTTTTTCTTTTTTTTTTTTTTTGTAATTGCCAGCAATTAAACATGTTTATCAGATTTTAGCCTCTCTCCATCATTCAGAGAGGTAATTAAAGGTTTAGTCATTGCATACTGGGGTGTTTTTCTGTTTCATTAACTGCAGTGAGTCTCTGAGAATCAGGCTGATTCTGCTCTTACTGTGTTGCAACACCATGTAACTTCCCGTAAGCTGGCAGGGCACAGCTTACTATGCCTTCTCCTCTGAAAACCCACCTCTTTCAAAACCCATTTCACCATGTGTGCACAAAACACTGGCTCTTCTGGATCACCAGGTGCCTGCCAGATCAGAGACTGGCATTGCACAGAGCAGGGTTAATGTCCCTCTGTTGTCATCCCTGTCCCCATGCAAGGGCAGATGCCACCACAGCACAGCTTTTCCAACCCCTGCAAGGTCTGCAAGCCACCTACTGCTGTTTTACCCAGTCACCTGAGCTGGGCAAACAAGGGAAAAAATTGCAAAAAAGCTAATCAAAATTAGGTGTTCCAACCTCCCTGACAATTAGATAATTTATCCAGGTGCCATTTAGAAACCATATCTAAGATTTTATTTCTTCAGGTTGTAAAAGGCAGAAGCTGTTGCCCTTTTAAACTAAACACAAGATCATCTTTTGTTCTGGGTTTAATTTAATCTGAAAGTCTTCCAGATCACAAGGCTACTGGGTGAATCTCTGTCCTATTCCTTCAGACAAACATCTACTTCACAAAAATCTAACTATTCACAACCAAGTATGTGACATTGCCAGTTGGGAGGCTAGCATCTCTGTTAGGGCTCTGTGCCATGGGAAGGCTGCCTCTTGTCATCTCTGGTTTCTGCTTATCCAGGGTTGTCAAACCAAAATTACAGTAACTAGAAAAACCCAAAGCCCTTTAGATTTCACTATTTACTTTTGATTTTGCACTGCAAAGTCTGACTTCAAAGGATAGGAATGTCATTCGGGTATCACAATTGCAATTTCTGAAGCTATTTACCTGGAAAAGTTTGTATTACAGTGCAAGTGGTGATATATGAAAATAAAATATTTACTCAGTTGTGGGATTCACTCCTCATCTTAAAAAGGAGGTTTGCCTAAAATGAGACTGAGAGCTTTCCAGTGCCCTAGAAGGGTGCCATTATAGCCAGGGGAAATAACATCAATCCATTGCTTATATGAAATTATTCTGCACTGCATAGGAGATTTCCTTCAACCCACGGCCTCTCCACAAACACAACATTGTCATGATGTAAGTGAACAGACAGATGATAAAATAATTGTATGGGACTGTTGGGAGTCATTATAAATCATTTCATTTTCCATTGTTTGGTATACCTGTATTAAATTGACAGCTGAGGAAGCTGGGTCATGAGATAGAAGCAAATTGATACTAATGTCAGTGATAAACCTGCTGTAAAGACTGGAGGCATAGAAAATAAGAATGAATAGGCTTAACACACCAGTTTAGTGCAGTCACAGCCTCACATCTACCATCTTGCTCTGTCCTGATTCTGTTTAGACCATTCCTACCACACTGCTATAAAGAGTTGATTTCTCATGACACGTTAAAAAAGAAAATAATTTCTGCCAAAAAGTTTGTGAGCATGTTTAAAAAATAAAAATAAAAANCATTCATTCTTGCATTAATTTGTCCAGCTTCATATTCTAAGCATTAGATGTCATTGTGCATTTTTCCATTTCCCCCTTGACTTAAAAATACATATTCCAGAAAGTTTTTTTTATTTTTAAAGAAAATCAAGCTTTCACTGTACTCAAGTCATGCCAGCTCTGAAATTGTATTATCTTTATTAAGCAGAAATGCTGAAGTTTGCATTTTTGAAACAGAAAAAGTCTAACTACTTAATTTTACCTTACTCTTAGATTGAAACTGCAAAAACTGAATTTGGATTTAATTCCTATGAACATCTTGCAAAGTCTGTTCCACATCCTTTCCACCTATCAAAAATATCTATAGAATAGAATCACTTCCTTGTTTCTATTGTCCTAGTGAGGAGGAAACAATTGGGATGTATCATAATTAGGATTGTCTCCTTCAATATGTATCTGGGCAAATAATTGTGACCAATTGTGACCACTTCTGACAGCAAATGTCTTTTCAGGATGATACAGAATTTTCTCCACATTCCAATACAGAGATGAGATTTACCATCAGCCTCCAGTATATGGCAAATACAACATTTCTGCTGTTGATCAGGAAAGTGATTTGAACCCAACACAATTCTGTCCACACTATTTCTCTTGACTTCTTTGCACTCTATCACATCACTGATGCACATCACAACTCCAGCACATTTGATTTGTCTTTGGTGCTCTCTTCTGAACAGCCCCTACAGCTCCTATGTTCAAGTCCTGATTTGCATTTCACTATAGTTTGCTATTCTGATTGCACTTTACTTTGTTCTACAAACTGCTCTAGCTTCTCAAGTTCACCCATTTTATTCATTCCTGACACTGGTAAGCCAACTTTACAGTTAGTTCTTACAGTCCAAGCCTAGCTCTTTAGCTGTGTGTGCTAGGCATGCAAACCTGACTAATTGAAGCAAACCTTATACTCTTATGCAGCTTAGTTATTCAAATTTTCTTTCCCCAGCTTTCAATGTAAGTTTTCATGAGTTAGGTCAGCCTTTGTTACTGAAGGCCAGTACTACAAGGCACATAATCAGGTTGGATCATCTTTCTACAAGTGCCCTCTAAAGACACAAAATTACCCAAGCCTTTATTCAAAGGACTGAATTTG
>VYZU01046237.1:33378-86991 GCA_013401355.1 Ceyx cyanopectus
TGGCTGACACTTTAAAAAAAAAATAAAAATATATTCAGAGACAGACAACTCCCTGGTGACTATTACACAGCTGCAGATGCTGAAGGGCACAAATTATTCCTGCCGAGGTCAACATTACCTTACACTAAAAAATTGTCTTCCTGACCATTCATTCTTTCTTGACTTCCACACTGTGAACAAGTGATGAATTTTTATGATTTCACCACCAACCATTGGTCATATTATGTACCTCTTGGGAAGGAGAGGCGAGGAGTTGGAAAGAGGTCCCAACCCACCTATAGACACCTAAATAGCTGTCTTGTTTTGTTTCATAAGATGACATTAAACCAGATGAGCCAAAATTTCATTTGGAAGCTGTTACAGGGCTTAATAACAGTCAATGTAAGTGAGCCACAGAATGAATCTTGTGGAAGGGATGGAAGGTTGTATTCAGACCAAATGTAAACCTGCATTCAAAGTCTACTATTTCCTACTGGCCAGCCAGATTGGAAGGCACAGAGCCAAGCAATGGATCTGAGACCTTTGTGGAAGTTAGTTAGGCAATTTTAATATCGCCCAGAGCTGCTTAGCAGTAAGTGAAATTCCCCAAGCGGAACCTGTGTGGAGGAGAGACATTCTGTTTCATGAAGGAATATGCTACTTTAAAATATGATTAAATTCAGATGTGGGATGAAAGACAGAAAAATTAGAAGTTCCTCATGACTTTCCTTTAACCAACTGAAATACTATATTCACCTACATTGAAAAATTTTAGTTTGGTTATTGCTATACTGAAAGCAGCATAAATTTAAAAGATCTCCACTTCAAAAATGAAAGCTTACATATTGCAAGCTTTGTAAGAATCCCTTCTTACTTTTTTCCTTGTGCTCCATGTTCTTTAAATTGATACCATTGCATCAAATGTTTTTATTTCAACTAAAGTGCATTTTGCAAGAAAAAAAAAAGTTCCCTCAAAGATTTTCCCATTAGCTTTACCCATCTACTAGCACACTCACTTCAGAGCAACAAAGAATTGGCTGTTGTTTAATATTTTATTCAAAGTGCTCAGATACTGTAATACCAGAAGAGCCCTAGAATGAACAGAATTCATAGGCTGCAGGCAACAACTTTCTACCCTTTTGTCAGAGCAGGCAGCAAGTAGAGTCTGGCCCTAATCAGATTAGGTTGTGCATATTTATAAACATCTGAAGACCATAAAGAAAGATTCCCACTTAAAAGATACTCCGGATTTGCTTCTGCAAGAGTTGCAGAAAAACATGGCGATTAGTATTTCCATTAGAGGCTGCAATTTGGCATAAGCCAGGCTTGTCAAACTGGGTCCTCTGTAAATGCATTTTCTACCAGAACATATCCCTGCATTTTGTTCAGATACATTGAAAAAACATGTCCCATTTGATCTGGCTGTATGAAATTACACAATGCCATGTCACCGCATGGGATGTAACCACGTGTAATGCAATGCACATTCGAGCAAAACTCCCTTTTCCATTATGGGTGGGAGTAAATTACAGATAGGAGTTTACTTTAATTAACCACAAACTGGCAATAAGATCTATTTTCTGTCTTTCTAGATTACTATCAAGTTTGCTAAGCCCTTCTCAAGCTTAGTTTCAAAAGTAGTTAAAAATACAATAAATGATATTTAAGATGAATTGGTTCTGTGGATGAAAATGCTGTGTGAGCCATCCAAGCTGTTTGGAATTGAGAGCAAATCCAAGAAGCTGCTGAGGTGCAGCCTGTTTGGTAAATAGTCTATGCCTGACTAGAGTTTCTCATACAAATGTTTAACTTCTTTTTTTTTTTTCTGACCAGTTATTTCTCAATTAAGATCTGTGATGTTGTTACCTCTTAACAATAATACAAACCTGAACCCACACCAGCAGCAGCTGCCCACAATGTGTCTCTTAGAGCTGAAAACACTTCATCATTTATTATTCCAAAAGACTAAATAAGGCCTAGCATTTTCCTAAAGAATTGATTTTTAAAGGCTGGTTATCAATCAGTTTTCTTTGCCTTTGATCCTCAGTAATCAGGGAGCCCAACATTTATAGAATTCAGTATGTAGCCCACTTAAAGACATTCTGGACTTTCTGCTGTTCCCATGAACCACCCATTTGCTTTAGACAAGCAGCAAGCTTTTTATTGCCAGGATACTTTATCAGCATACAAGCCAAACTCACAGCAGCGTTTCTCTGCGACAGAGCTAGAAAAATAAGTGCTCTAATTGGCCATTTGCTTTCTANTACCCCTCATCCTATCCCTAGAAGCCCTTGTGAAAAGTCCTTTCCCAGCTTTCTTGTAGGCCCCAAATAAAATATGGGGAAATGTCCACCAAATATGTAACTCCACTTGTATTTCTGGAAATATCTGAAATAATCCCGCTACTTTGCTTTTTTTTTTTTTTTAATTGACTAACTTTCTAAGAAGTTCACAAAAAAATCAGTAGAAAGCAGGTAACTGGTCAGACTCTGCCCCAACCTGTTCTCAGCAGAACACCAAGAGCATAAATCAATGGCCATAAATCTATCCCCCTTCCTGAGCTGAACCTCATCAATAACAAAACTACAGCTTCGACCTCAGCTTCAGCCCCATGGGCATCTCTTGTGCCTAACATCTTTCCATAACCTGTGGATTCTCAACAATAGTTCCCATTTCTTTCACATTCAATGGAAGAAATAGGCCAAAGCAAGTCTGGTAATTTCAGGATTCTCAAAGCTGTGGTTTGCCACCCTGTTGCTTTCTGCTTTAGGTATGTTTATGTATCAGGCATACTTCATAGACATGTAACTACCTTAGAGTGAAGACATATCCTTCTGATAATGAATCTTCCCAGAGGAGGCTAGTTTGGAGATTTAGAAGCAAATTCTTGTGACTGAATCATCCTCATTCAATTGTTCTCTTTTTAAAATTATTTCATTATGTAAACAATTAAGTACGATTATATGGATTTAGAAAGCTTTTACTCCAACTTACTCTTGCAGTGACAAGTTATAACATAAGCCTTAACACCACTTCTGACAAGACTCTGCCTAGACAAACACTTTTCTTTGGTTACCACACTCCCTTGGATCTGCACGTGTGGTGCCATCACACCATGTGAACTCTGGTCATGAAATCTGGTGGGACATGTAAGCAGAGAGCATGGATGTGTCAGAAAGATCACCTCTGGCTGGAGACTGGTTTCAGTCCTGCATCTGAAAGAACAATGTCAAACAATGGCAAGGGCACTTGAAAAACATGATGGGAGGCAGGACCCAGCATGACATGGGACAGGCTTGGTGCCCCCAAGCTGGTCATGGTCATCATCCTTACATCCAGAGAGAAAGATCTTCATCCAAAGAGCTGAACTCTGCTCAACTGAGATTCATAAAGCAAAGAACCAAACAAACCAGTAATATATTTCTTGTTTCAGATGGTTGGTAACAGAAGCATGCGGAGCAGAATTAACTTGCACAGACACTCATCACATTTACTGGAGTCTGGGCATTGCTCTCACTTGCCTATTTGCCACTCTGCATTCGTTCCTCCTCTTCCAGACTGGACAATTTGCTAAAAGTTAATTCAAACAGTTCTATGTCTGCACAAATATTTAAGTGACCAAAGTAAAATATTTTCATAAATACTTCCAGACTGAAGGCTTGTTCTCTCTGACTTCAGCTACAAGGTATTTTTTTCACAAAAAAAAAAAAAAAAAAAAGACTCTACCCAAATTTATTTCTTTAGCTTCCTTTTGGAGAAATTATATATAAAAAAAAAAAAAGAATGGCACATCTGTGTAAGTTACTAACTTAGAGAGAAGTCCTCCAGTGGACAACAGCTGCTTTCTCTCCCCTCTTTTTATATTTAATATCAGGGTATGTAATCTTAACAGCTGTTACTACAAATTCCCTGGGAGTTTTTTGTGTCATTCATGTTCTGCAAGCATAACCCCAAAATGCTGACAAGCAGTAACCCCGGCCTGACTCGCATGGGTAACAGCTCCTGGGGTGAGCAGCAGTTTTCAGCATCACGTGCTACATGATTAAAATGAAATGAAACCAAACAAAAACCTTAATGGCACGAAAAATATTAGGACTCAGCTATTTCATATTAATGACTTGTTAATGTAACATTATTGCTGGTGCTTTAACTACTGTTGTCCTTAAAGGCTGTGCTGCATTCATGAAGGACTTGGGGAAAAAAGAGAGTATGGTGCTGAGACTTATTGCATTAAGAGATCGGTTTAACAGATTGTTTAGTTTTGGTAATATAATTTGACATCTAAACATAAGCTGAGAGGGATCTCCCACAAAACCTTTGATAATATGATTCATTGTCAAATGTTTGTTTTGCCTATCTGGTACTCATTAATTAATTCTTTTTAATATATCTTGGATTTACTGATTTGGAAAAAGAGAATTATTCTTATTGATGTTGCTAAAATATCCAGGTGGCTTGAATTTCACCAACTAGATGGTATAATCTAGCACATTTGTGTAGACCTAATCAAATCTCTACTAACAGATGTGAAGAGCCCAGCATGGGAGCAAATGTTTGTGTCTATATGATAATTAAATTACCTCAATAAAGAGAATAAATGAACAATGATGACTATAGTTTTTTTAAACCTAGGTTATCTTCCTCATGCACGGGCTCTATTAACCCCTTTAGCAATTGGCAAAACTTGAAGTTTTTCAAAATGAACCATGTTTGTCAGAGCTTTGATTAAATCTACTGACCAGGCAATGTGACTATCTTGCTTAAGAATTTCTATGCATCCCCATCAATGGAAATCAAATAAATACTGTGTTAAAGGTATGCTGAGTATAGTGTATTTCATTTCACATAAACAATTCAGCATCACTCTGTGTTTTAATTCCTCTTAATTATCTCATTCTTGGGAAATTGCTTTCATTATTATTATTCTAAAATTATTAGCATTATTATCATAGCACTCTTAAACATCTTTGTCCAGATTTTAAGTGTGCTCAGATGCCTTAACAAGGAGGTTAATGCCCAGAAAGAGCTGGATGTAGTTGTATGAGCATTTCCAAGCATCCCAGTAAGCACTTGAGTGCTTAGCCTCTTCCAAATCTGGCCCTCTAAATCCAGTTCACCACACAACTGGACAACTTTATTTGAATGCCTGAAAAGTACAACAAAAACCTCTATTGTAACTCATGATCGAATAATCATTTCCCTATTATTCCATTCAGAGAGGTCTATAAAAACAAATTTCATGAGATAAAAAGATGTTTTCAGCATATCTTTATTTTAAAGGTGGCCTTGTGGAAGTGAGATGCTTCCACGAGACGAGGGAGTCAGCCTTTAGCAGCGGTGCTGCTTAGATATCATTAGCAGGCCAAGTTGCAGCTGGAGTTCAAATCACTTCTGACCATGTTTTTGCTCCAAACAGGGGAACAGTTCTTTCTCTGTTCACTCCATAGCGTGCTCTGACCTTGCTGGAGGCTAAGTAATGTCACCAGCTGCATGTGTAACATGGTCATTGGTGATGAAAAGTGAACCAGCGTGGCTCGCCTAGGGATGCAACCCCTTTTAACATATCTAACATTCCTGCAGGTGTGGAGGCTTTATTTGTGTGTTTTACTGTGTTTGTTTATTTGCCTGACTAACTAACTCATGTCCTCTTGCCCACTGCAGATAGAGCCTTCTGATTTAACATTCCTGAAACTTTGAGTGTTTAGGATATAGATTGTTTCCAGTCTCAGGATGTAAAAGACATGGGATAGAAGCAAGAGAGATTAGGGCTTTTTTCCTCAAAGTTAAACAACTGGATTGGTTTTCAGGCAATGGGGCCCTGAAATAGCTAAATAAAAATAGTCCTGCACTTACAAGGAACTCACAGATTGTATTTCTAGAAGGTCTGACCGAGAAGCTGATATTACCAACAACACTTGGGAATAGCCTGAACACATAAAACAGTTACCTCCTGGTGTCATAAAGAGATCTTTAGTAAGCCAAAGTGATGCATGAGTGGGGCTGGAGTCATTTGGGAGGCTAATTATATCCTCTGTATTTAAATTAATCTTTCTACCAAGCCTTCTGTAGAGTGGTGAGAAACAGAGTAAGGAAAGGAGCCAGTCACTCCCAAGCTACAGACTGTTTCTGAGAAGCCTTGCAAAGAGAATTTGGCTTTTACCAAATTTCAATGTGTATGCAGAACAACAGCACAGCTGGAGCTTGGTGAAAAGGGGGGAAAAGCCACTCAAAAATACAGAAGTTGGAACAACCAAGTTCTCTTTCAGAAGCTGCTGTAGTATGATTGCTGCATCTTTGATTGCTCAAGGGCTTTTAATTTCAGAGTGCTGCAGCTATTGATGAGCACCACCATTCTAAGTCCTCTCTTAGCCATCTGTCCACTCCTGACTATGTCAGGTCTGCTGGAACACAGGCATCTCCCAAACTTCCATGGCTGTTGCCACAGCCGTTATGGATTCACCAGGTACCTACAGTACAGAGTTGTTACTATCCCCTGATATAGAGAACTGGATACAGCCATTCAAAGAAAATGTTGATTTCCTGAAATACTGAAATATTTCCTGAAATGCTGATTTTGCTTTGGCATTTGAGGTCCACCTACATACATTGTTTCTGGTGGAATTTTCTCCTCTGCTCTGGTTTTCCTGGACTGTGCACATCCCACAAACTCATAGTTGTCTAAATGCTTCTGCTTCCTCCTCCCCATGGTAAGGAGAGTGACCAGCTGAGTTCATACCCACACTCCAGACCACAAGGCAGAGCCTACACCCTCAGCTTACTCCAGCCTCACATGCCAGAAGGATGTTACAAAATCTGTTATCCACACACTCACCGTTGGCTAAACATAAGTCCCAGAGTCCAAACCTTTGCAGCCTAGCCACTGTGAGACAGTGGTCCAGGCAGATATTTGGTGCTCTCCGTTGTGCTCTGCAAATATCAAAAGTAGCCAAGACTGAAGTCCCATTCAAAAACATTTTCCAATCACTTTTGCTGACTATACACACACAAACTCCACCAACCTATTTCACTCTTCCCAATCTGTGTAGCTCTAACAGGAATACATCAGCAACTATTTCCTCCTTCTTGCCTATTCAAAGCAGTACTTGATAATGAAAAGGTTATTCTCTTTTTAAATATTCCCTTCAAGGAAGGATTTGGGCAAGTTTAGTCTGATTAGACTTGGATGAAAGTCCACAGAAAACAAGTAGAGAGAATTGTCTTTTCCTGCCCCATATATTTCCCAGGCTTCAAGGCCAGAGGATAGCTAAACATCACCAATGATCTGTGAAAATGTACCATAAAATAAATAATCTTGTAACAAGAAATAGGAAGGAAAGCTACATGTGCATTTGTGTCACCAGCACAACTATTAAAACTCTTTGTTCAGTTAGGAGCATTGGAGCAAAAGTGATGAAATATTGGTTTTGTTTAGTTTAGTTTTTGCTCCTTCTTGGTGCACACAGCCATTCTGGATTGACTGAGTGTTCCACAGCACTGCCAGAAACTTTGCATTGCCCAGTACAAATACTGGACAGCTATTTGTGCTTGAAATCTCCTGTGCTGTAAGGGGTCACACCTACAAGCTGTGGCAACAGGAGAAGGAACGAAGATTGGAATCTACTCATTTGTCATCTGAACCTCACTCAGCCCACTGGGTCTTGGATTCCTTTCTTCCACATACAAGGTCAATAACACTCATGGAACTCTGTTTTGGCCTGGATTTTGCTGAGTCAGGGTCTACACTGTCTTCACTCCTATATGTGCCTCCTATTTCAAAGTCTTGGTTGCTAACAGTAAGTCCTGTTGACACTAAGACCATCCCAGCCCTTTCCTGGGAGACCACATCATTGAACAGCAGAGCTAAGTAAACAGGGGCTGGGAGGGTCTGAGAAGTATGACATCCCCAGAATGGTGTACAACTCCTGGGGCAGACGTGCCCTAGCCACATCCCTACCAAAGGTCAAGGCACAATCTGTGTCTGAAGGGAAACCCAGGATGAGTAAGAAGTATGTGTTGGGATGTGCTTTGAAAAAAACCCAAGTCTAGGAAGAGCGTTTCGGGGTGCAACTGAAGAAGAGACACAGTCAGATACCTTTTGAATCATCAACATCCTTTCTCTCCTTTTGTAGTAATTTCAGTGACTAGCTTCAAATTTCTCAGATATGTTATTATCTTTTCACTTCCATCCTGTCTACTTTCATCCAGTTTTCTGCTGACATGGAGAATCTGAGAACTCTTTCAATGTGAGAAGGCTTGCTTCTTCTTTTCCCCTTTACTCTGCTAACAGTTCCCTATGAATCACTCTGTGTTTTCATTAACCATCCTTCATGGTTCCTCATTGTGCAAGCAGGTTGTAGCCCAGTTTTTCATAAACAGGTCTGCATTACGCAAATGGGATTTTTTTTTAAGTGGAAACAGGCTCAGTAATTTGTAAATATGCTTTGGTTGAAAAGGAGTTAAAAATACAGTCAAAGAGACTTTGCTTCCCTCCTTTCTCCCATGGTTCATGACCTTTGCTTTTTTCAACTTCCTCAATTTAGTTTCAGTAAATTGTCACAGAATGGCACAACACCTGCCTTGGGTACTTGAGAAATTGACTTTTCCTGCAAATTACCCTGATCAGTGACCTTGTCTGGCTACTAAAGGGGTTTGCAGAAGCAGCATAGCTTTATGTGTGGTCATCTTCCATCTTCCAATTGGTATTTAGCCCTTTGAAGTTCACTTATCTCCCTAATGTGCAGCTACTTTTTGAAAAAAAAAAAAAAAAAAAAAAAAAAAGAGAAAGAAAAAAAGGCCATGATACACTTGTCATCTCCAAAACCAAAATACCAGTACTAGACAAACTACTTCATCACAGAAGGTTCACAGAGCAATGTAAGCTGAAAGGCTCCAGTGATCCCCCCGTCCAGAAGAATGTCTAGGATTTCTTTCTCTCTTTAGCTGTTAAATGTTCAGACCCTGGCTGACATCGTTGCAGTGGAGTGGTGTTTACTAGAAAGGATGTAACAAGGCTGACCTTTCCTTCCTTTATTTGAAAAAAAAAGGGTTGAAAAAAGTCACTGCTCTCTGAGGAAAAAAGGAAATATCTGCTCCTCCACATACTGCACAAGTGTTGGGGCAGAGGTTACTTCTGGAAACCTAAAAGGTAAAATTTGTTTTTTATGCTGAAGCTTTGATTTCGCAGTGCAACGTAAAGGGGTTATTTGTTTAATTAATTATTAATTGCTGTGGCAGCTAACAGGTGCCGGGTCTCAAGTGCGGTCCCCGGGGCAAGCAGCCCAAGGGGAAGCATGATTCAGAGCAACCTTGAGCAAATTGGCCCAGGAGAAAGTTCTGGAGCTACTTCCCATGTCCTTGTCAAATATCAAAGAAAAACAGTTAAAATGTAAACTTATATTAAGCATTGTACTTAATTCTGACAAGCTTTTAGGATCGAATTGCAGACTTTAGTCAACAAAGGGGAATTAGCCCAGGCTCTTCAACGGGCAGGGGAGGTGGGAGAGCTGTTTGAGAGCTGTATGTGGAGCTCTCATCTTATTTTTCACATCTGTTCTGTTTAATTTAACTAAGCACTTTGAGTCACAACTTGTGGCTGAAAACTCAATGCCTATTTTACCTGGGACTCCAACTGATATTCTAGATCTTAGAAGGAAATTAAAAAATGCCTGAAAGATTACATTATCTAATAAATTTCCCCCACCCCGCTCTCTTTATTTTTGCAACTGGTGAAGATTTATTGCTTAATTGCAATTTAAGAAAAATTTTAATGCAGTCGAATGCAAATTCTGATTGAATGTGTGGGAGGATTCTTCTTCCTTCCCTTCTTTCCCCTTTTCCTAAAAACAACAAAAAAATCTGAGAAAAGCCCACAGATAAGTTTTATGTAAGGAAAAAATAGCAGTGAACAGTTTTCTTTATTTTATTGCCGTCCTTGCTCTGTCTTCCCTGATCCCCTCTCAAGATTTGTGATTTTAACCTTCTAACACTCTTCTGAACTGTGGAAATATTATCCTTGTTTTAGAGAGGGAAATTACGACAGAGAACTGATAATGTAAGAGGTCTGTGGGCACAGAGACACTGCGTGTTAGGATCAGAAATGATCTTCAGTCTTATGGGTGCAAGCACGGGGGCTGCTGAACCAACAGGCTCCATCATTCCTCACTCCAGGATCCACATAGAAGAGTACCAAGAGCCCATCACGGCACCAGCACATGCTCCTCCAGCAGGTCCCTCCTTGCACTCACTTCTGCCACAGCACTTCCCAGCTACCCGGGAGGTTGCTGGGGTGCTGGAGGCTCTGCTGCTGACACTGGTTTTCCCTCTGTTAACTCCCGTTCCTCCAGTGGTTGTTCTACTCACTGCCCCTCATCGTAGCCTCGGGGTGCTCCTTATCGTTGTCAGGGCTGGATGCAGCCTCTGTCTGAACCGGACAGAGGCCCCCAGTGTTACAGCTAATGGAAGCTAATGAGAATAACAAACCAGAGTGACACGGTGCTCCTCTGCTATTAGAGAGGGCAAAGAGATGAAAGAGTATAAGGTAAGTGAGTCCAAAAGCCTGATACACTTAGATCACAGGGATTTAGCTGTGATCTCTCCTGCCCTAGGGTCAGGCACAGCACGTGAGTTATCTGGGATCTCTGTCACTACAAATGGGACTCAGCCGGACTGGAAGCCACATCCAGCCCCACCAGTCTGGCTCTGCACCCTCAGCACCTGAATCACAGCACGGGGACACCAAGGCTCTGATGCTGAACTCCACTGGACACCACAGCCAGGCCCCCAAGTCTTTAAGATATTTTACAAATTTGGCTGAGTGGCTCAGCTCAATTTTTGGTTTAACCAGGATGGAAAGCACACAAACCCCAGGATGAACACCAGCTCAGGACAAAACTTTGCTCAACAAGTAGCTCAGTTTGAGAGAGAATCATCTGCAGTTCCTCATTTTCTTAGAATAGAGATCAGCCCCTTCAGAAAATCAGTATCCAACACCATATTTTATCATAAAACAATTCAAATACAAATCACATCTTGAATCTGTTAACTTTCAGATAAGTATAATTAGACCCCAAAATGCTTTAAGTAGTGTTTACGCATTTATTTACCAAAAGACAATTATTTAAACAAAGAAAGATTTCCAGTTAATTGATAGAAAGATATGAAAAAATGTAATTAATCATCATTACAGTACGCAGCCCTTTATTGTTCAATGGCACATAGCTATGGGAACTTCTGGCTCTGACACCCCTCCTGTCTCTAGGAGGACAAGGGAGGTGGTTGCTGCGTGCTGCTGTGGACTTACCATAGGTGTGCCAGCTCTTTCCCATCCAGCATGTCCAAAAAAAGTTCTGCTGCTGCTGCAGCCCTGCCCAGGAGGGGCCTGGGTGAGGACAGACAGTGGGGACCGTGGTGTATCAGCAGAGCTGTGTGCGAGGGAAGGGTCACCCCTCCTTTGGGTCCAGATCCAGTGGACCTGTGCAGAGCTGCAGACAACTCCTGTCTGAAATTGTTAACTAGGCAACAAAGGTCTTTTCCTCAGCCCCATACTGACAAACAGGAGAGACCAAAATGACTCAGTGCAAACAAATCTGTTGGGAAGCTGAAGAAATTACACACGTCAATTGAATTACACCAGTGAGGGAAGAAGAAAGAAGCCCTATATCCTTAAGCTATTTGACTCTCCAAAGCACAATACAACAATATTACCTTTTGTATGATAAGAGGGCTTTTTATTCCAATATGATGTGAAGTAGCTTTGCTTGAAAGATTTCTTCTGTGTTTTCAAAAATCCTTCTGGTTTCCCAGAGGGAAAATGGGGATTACACCAGTAAACCCTGAGCAAGCATGCCCATATTCAGAACGGAACCAATACTGGTGAGCTCCTTAATTGCAGCAACTTGGACAATTACTTTCCTGTTTCTTAGAATGCCTTTTGGAGCTAGATGAGCTGATTCCTGCAAAACAGGAACCTTTATAAACTTGTTTTTTTATCCTCCAAACTACTTGTGAAGGATTGTCACAACCTCTTCCACCGTTCAGAAACAGCTTGCAAGAAAACTCACACCCTAAAATCAAAACTGCTACCATTTTGCTCTCATAAGCCTACTTTCTTCTCAATTGATTGGGATTTTAGAAGTAGAAAATTCTAAATTGTTACAAATTTCAGCTGGTTTCACCATTGTGGTTGAATTTCAACAACCTCAATATCTATGTTTGAAATGTCTTGTTCTTTGTTCAGCTGTAGATGTACAGGCCTTGCAAAATACAGTAACTATCCAAAACAAGTCTGTGAAATTGTGTTATGGTTGTTAATGAACTTTCTAAACTCCCTAATCTGCTGTTGGATTAGAACAAGATACATCTCCAAATTTATAGATAATTGGTGTCTTTCAAATACTCTTCTACTTTTTCAAAGTGAAGAACTACAGTAAACAGTGATTTCTGGCAAAAATTATATCCTGAAAGATTACACCTGATTTATCTGATTTCTTCTTTTACACCTGCCTCCAGTCTCATTCCTCTTTACTAGGGAGTGTGTTACTGTGCTGTAGCTACTACAGTTGCTGTTGTGTTCCACCAGGGAAAGCTCCAGTGCTGATATGGAGAAAGGCAGCTCCCTCCACAAGGAAGCAGAAAGCACTTGAGCTGGTCAGGATGTCTGGAAGTCACAACTACCCAGGACACGTTAGCTGTCTTAGGAAAGACAAAGCTTTTCAAGAGGCTAACAAGATGTAAGAATAAATATTCCTACTAATGCTGAAGAATCCATGGAGGAACTAACTACTGCACGTCAGCACAACTGTGCAGAATATTAACTAATTAAGGACTTAAATCCTTCCCATTTCTTCAGTTCTTTCATCCTCAAGAAGCACATTTCTGTAGCTGTGGATCAGTCAGGCCTGAGCCTTTTATTAGGTACATCACTTGTGGAGTCTACATTTCACTTGTGCCTTACACATTCTTCTTTTCCTTTTTGTTTTCCTTGTGAAGTCAGATCATCTTTACTAATTTCTTTTAGCTATTTTTAATTTGGTTTTCCTGATTTGGAACAAAAATCATTAACCACCCCAACCCCGCCCCCCCTCCCCCAGGCACATTGCTGTAACATCATCACTGAGAAAAACAAAACCACAAATAAAAGTGAAACACAACAATGATCCACAGAGCATTTGGAAACTGTAGTAAGGGGTGTTAAGTGAGAAGAAAGATACACCAATACATGAGTGAAAATACTTGAATTTACAGTTCTGTATAATAGCCTTCCACTCTGATGCACATTATGATGCTAAATTTACCTATTTTGAGCAAAACATGAATATTCTGGCTGGCTGGCTCCTGCTGACTTAGTCTTAATGGGACCAGGAGTTACCAGTTTCCCCTCTGTCTCATCACAGTTGACAACATCATATATAAAATATCATTTTAAATATATGAAGGGACTACCCACTAAAATGGAAGTAAGAATTTTAATAATCTCAACCTTGAAAACTTATATTGTAGTCCCATTTTTATTCTTTTATACCAAAGGTCTCAGCTGATTTTGGAGTTCCTCTCAACAGAAACCAGTATCAGAATCACCTTCTACATTTGACTGGAAAACACAAGCTGTTCTCAAGAAAACTCTTTGAAAAGGATTCAAGGAGAACATTCCCCCCAGGATGACTGCTATTTGGGGAGGCAATATCAAAAAAGCAAACAACACTTTCAGCACCTCATCCCTCAAAATATTTTTAGTTCACATTGTTCCGTGCCATGCATATATGTATATATATAGAAAGTCCATGTTTCAAATCTCCCAACCAAAACCAGATTTTAAAAGGAGGGGGATTAGGCAACCCTGGTTTGTTTGTTTTGGTTTTTTTTTCATTAAAAAGTATGTCATTTTAATAAAATAAAAAATGAGGATCATTAATGGATATTCTAGTGAAGAAGAATGTTGCAGTGGACACATATTTTGTCAATTCTAGTCTCACCTGTCTGTTTAATCAAACAATTTCACAATTTCACCTTCTCTCTGAAACATTAAAAAGTATGTAGATTTGTGGCATGTCTCTCAGAAGCCGGGTCCAGAGCAATTCCCTTCAAGGCCTGTGTAAATCAACACTCACCTCCAGACCCTGAATCCAGACCTGCCATCACATTCCCTCACAGACCTAGCACCCATATAGCTCCTCTCATCCTCTACACATACTTTCCTCAAAAGATAACTAATTATTTCAGTGGCTTATGTGACATACCCACTGCAATGTGCTGGTGGAGGTACGAAGCTGGTTAGTTGCTGAGCAGAGGCAGAGGTGGATCTGGTCTCCCTCCCAGGCACTATAATATAACGGGTTATTTCACAAGCATTTACTGACCACATTTACTGGCCCCAGTACCACCACCCAAGGAACTTGCAGTCTTTCCCTTGTAGCCCCATGAACAAGTTCTACCTGCCTAGGGAGTTAGGGAGCAGCCAGCCCCACTCCTATAAATTATTAAATCAAGCAGTCGTGGCAGTCACATAGGGATGAGAATGGACATAAATGAAAACTAAACACTGAGCTAAATGGAGAAAGTGAAAAATAGCATAGAACTGAGTTCTAGACTCTACTGCAGAGAAGTTCTAGCATTCAGAATGAGCATTCAGTCCAAAACAATAAGCCTTGTTGATCTTCAATGGCTTTGAACACAAGTACAGTTACAACTGAAAAAGCTGGGCTGTCACACAGAGATTTGGAGAACACTCCAGAAAGTATCAGCTTTAGGGTTGTCTGAGATCTCTAGGGTGAGCTTGGAAGAGAGGAATTTTGTCCAGATAAAGGAAAATACTATGTCTCTAAGCATTGTTTTGGTGACCAAGTAAATATTATTTCTGTAAATCTCACCTGACAGCTGGAGCCTCTCATTCCAGGAACCAAGAAGCACACATCTTTCAAAATTCCTTGCAAAAACCCACACAAGATAGAAAAAGTAAGCCTTGTTATCTCACTTACGAAGCAGATGCACACCTCCAGCAGTGGATGAGCCTCTGAATAGACCTACAACCATATTTGTTAAGATTTCTTATAAAGACAGACCTCTTATATCCTTCCAATCAGAGCCCTGAAACCAGACTATGATGGACACACAGTCAGCAGAAATACAGAGGCCATGCAGACGTGATGTATTGACACTGGCAGACACCTGGATGTGGTACCAGGTGCAGCCTCAGAGCAACTGCTCATTAGATCTGTGATAAAAGCCTCAAAAGGCTTTTATCATGCATCATAAAATAGATAGCCAGATCTACACTCTACTCCAGCTCTCCGGTCTAGAGGGCAACCCCAAATGTAGGGTCACCTGAGCATCAGAACTGGTATCCATGTCAATTCTGACCCCTTGTTCCAGGTTAGTTTGCCCTAGAAATCCCATCTGGCCCTGCACAGTTCTTTGTAAGGAGCAGGCTGGCAGTTTTGTAGGCCCAGGACTGTGTGATTCCATGACAGGGGCAAATGAAACAGACAAGGATAGATGGAGAATGCTGAGGCTACTCTGTCCTAGGTAGTACACTCAACAAAAAGCACACAATTTGTCCAGCCTTTGGAAACACTGACTGCAGCCCCCAAAGGCAGCCCCAAGCATCAAACGTGGCAGCCCTTGGGCATGGGGCTGCTCCTACAATGCACAGACATGAAAGTCACTCCCAGTCAACCTATTTTTACTGGGCAAGGGAAGCACAAGGCTTAATAACCTTCCTAGAATAAAAGCATTGCCCATAAAACAACTCTTCAGCTGAAATTATGCTGGAAAGAGAGGAAGAATTTGGCCCAAGTCTTTCAGACACAGCAAGAGCAACCTGCAGGTGCCTCTGAGGTGAGCTCAGGAACAGGCTGTATTTTAATACAATGGACTTCATTCCAAAATGCTGTTTCTTAGTTTCCATGTGAGAAGCAAAAAGCAACCTACTGGCCCTCAGGGCAGGGTTTTTCTTTTTGCATTGATTTTGTCACAGATCATTAAAGAAACAGCTCTTAGCAGACCATTTTAAAAACCACAACATATTCTTATGCGTCACAACATATTCCTACTCTTTCCTACCCCTTTGTGACAGGTATTTAATTGAGCTAAAACTTTGTTTCTACTAAGATGCAAATTTGGAAAAACAAGATCACTGCTGCCTCAGGCTGGGTTAGCTGAAGATAAAAAGCAACACCTGTTTTAGGTATGGCCATGTTGAAATGCAGGTATTCCTCAGGCAACATACCCATGGTAACCAACTACAAAACTTGTCCTTCTTGTTTGCTTCCTGAAGACGACAGCACAGATAGGGATTGAGAAGTCTGTGTGTAACATGGATTATTTTTTTTTAATAACATTGCCTTGTGAAATGTTGCTCATTATCATTTTTAATGTGACATAGAAGACAGCTTTCCATTTAAGTTGCCCGTTAGTCTGATTAATAACTTATTTTTATTTTACATTTTGTGTTTTATGCTGCCTGCAAGGCAAATATTATCAGTGTTTTCCTACAAGAAGTAAGACAATTCACAGAACACATTTTATGCCCTGAGATCAGAGAAATAAGTTTAGATTTATAATACCCAAGGACTGTGGCTTTTTATGAAGTGTATAAAGAGGGCATGTTTAATTATGTTTTGTTTATATCAGTGCTTTGTCTGCAAAAATAACATGAATTACCATATTTTCCTATCATTGGCAGTTATTTCTAATGATTGATTAAATTTCTTAAGTGCAGAATGGATTAAATCGCAATTTCTTGCGAATAATTTGAGAAAGGAAAGATACAACTAACCACCCAATTAAAGAGGGAAAGATCAGAGTCTGACTGCTCAAGGCAGACTCCTGTCCATCTTCTACAGTCACAACAACCAAGGAAAAAAAAAGGCAAATGCTTATTTGAAACTGAAGTACTAAGTATGGAGAGCTAGAACTTAACAGCTGCAGTTCCCAGTGTCTCAGCATGTTCCTAGAGTTGGCCTGACATGAATTGCTCGCAGCATCAGGGCTGTCCCATTTGGGCTACCCATGAAACCCTACAGACCCCCCTCGGAGGGGCAGGACCGTGTGTTCTGTGTGTGCTCCTCAGCGCTGAGCCACCCTCACAGCCCCAGCAGCTTTTAAAGGAATCAAGGCATCGAATATAGAGAAGAGCTGGGTACCTTCGACCAGCAAAAGATGGTATGACCGGGCTTTCCATCTTGCAAAGGAGAGGACATTCCAAAAATATCTCGGTGGGAAAATACGGCATGGTACCTGCAGTGCTGGCAGGGACGGTGCTTGGTGCTTATGGAGGAGAGAGTGGTGCCAGCTCACAAGGTCAAGAACCGTGGCATCCATTCCTTCAAAATCCTTTGCTTTTTTTCAGCTGGTTAGTTCAACAGCACCTTTGCTCACCTGCATGTTATCACTAGAAAAAAAATATAACAAAAAATTACTGAAAGAGTTTTATTAGAAGCAGGGAGAAATCCTTCGGCCTCGTTGTTTAGCCAGGAAAAGGCTTTTTAAGGGCGGTGAACAGAAGTGGTTGTCAAATACCATCTAGTGGTAGCGAGGCAGAGTGCAAGTGCGCGGCAGCGCGCAGTCTGCGCGGCTCCGCCCGCGCTCCCGCCCCGCCGCCCGCGCAGCCCCGGCTCCCGCCGCAGCCCCGGAGCCCGCGGGTCCTCGGCGGGCCTATCTTTCTCCTCGTCCCAGCGAAGACCAGACCACGATGCTCGCACCGAAGGCTGGGATGGCCCCGCACATCGCTCCCCAGAGCTGCCCCTTTCCCACCCCAGGTCCGAGTAAGAAGGGAGCGCAGGACGGGTCTGTACTGTGCTCAGCTCGGAAGGGCTCCCGATAGCAGCTGTAGGACGTTCATGTGTCTCGGTGACAGCATTTTATGCAGAAAGCCAGATTTATTAAGCTAACACTCTTCTTTTGTTTTCACTGCAAATCTTTTTTATGTTGGGAAAGGAGGGAGTGACACGAGAAACAATGCTCACCAGTTAGCAAAATTGCTATTGCAGCAAGTTTTACTTGAGCAATAATTTGACAGGAGGCTCTCAAAATTCTGGCTTACTCTGCATGTGAATCCACCTGCCTAGGCACCAGATCTGGAGTCATAATCCATCCATAAGTCCCGTACAAAGAAGACAGCCAGAGAAAGCTGGGCTTGGGGCTCATGAGCAGCTCCAGTCTGGTGACTGATGGCAGCTCTCAACCATAATAGACCAACTCAGA
Organism: Ceyx cyanopectus; assembly: GCA_013401355.1. Taxonomy (NCBI): domain Eukaryota; kingdom Metazoa; phylum Chordata; class Aves; order Coraciiformes; family Alcedinidae; genus Ceyx; species Ceyx cyanopectus. Next base: position 51,556 of record VYZU01046237.1, read on the forward strand.
AGGCTGACTTGGGCCAGCCACTTCAGTTGCATGGACCACAAGGTTCATATACCTGCTGGGAACACGAGTACCACACATTTTCAGAATTAATGTACTTTTCAACCCACTAGGACGCTCCTAAACCAAGACATTGTTTTCCTGTTAGACTCGGATACATCCAGACAGGTGCTCAGCTGAAGCCCTTGCCTGAAGCCATCCCCCATCACGTTTAGACTCATTCATCCTATCCCACTATTTACAAATATAGGTCCTCATCTTGCAGCTAGCTGGACTCCTGTGGATAGACCCTTGGGCCTGAGCAGAGCTCCACTGACATTAATGAGGTCCTGCTGTGCAGAGCTAGTAGCAGCATTACATCAATAATCCAGAATAACAATTAGTCAACATTAAAGCTGAGCAGCCATCTGGCCAGAGAGAAGTGTTCGGTCATCCACCTGCATGAAGTGCTCCCGTGCCAAGAACATATCGGGGGGAGAGAGTCTCCTTCCAAGAGGAGACAACCTGTGGATGTGAACAGGGGGTTGCAAGCATAGATGAGTATGTCAGACCCTATGGCATGCACAAATCTCATGACCTGACAGCAGCTCTAGGACTGCAGACAATGCTGATGCTTTCACGTTCAACGTTCCGATTTCTTTTTGCCCTGGGAACACTGGCTTTCTGTTTGGGACAGAATTCCTCACTTTAGTTTTTGTGTTATTTCTATTATGATATTTTTGGTCTAAGAAACTGCTTCTGTTTGAAATAAATTAGATAAAACCACTCAGGACAGAGTGTCCTTGCTCCTTAGCTGCTTATATGCTCCTTCTGGATATTGTTATTTCCACACATTTCCAAAGCACAAAAGGAATGCAGGAGTCAGACTCTGCTTATATGAAGTCAAAACACCAATGTGATCAGAGGCCTTTGCAGGAACTCAGATACCATGATGACAGGTGCAATATAGGAACCACCTGTGTAGATTACTTCAGACTTACTCATTGCCAACACCAAAGTCCTTGTGTTTTGCATTCAGAAGGAACTCTTGGGCTGTAATCCAGTATTCAGTTGCAAAGTTGATAATTATGGCATAGTTAGGGAAAGGAATTATTCAACACAAGTGCAAGGTCACTGCTGCAGACATGGCTATCTTCAGTGCCAACAGGGCAAGATAAGCAGTACAGCTGAGCAGGGCACCTGCTAACAGGAGCTGAAGATGAGGCTAGTACATGAAAGCACAGACAAAACCAAGGTCTCTATTTTAGGATCACCTTTGTACAAAGGAAGGTTTGTGGGAAAATAATCTACAGACGAAAATGGGTATGAAAAAATCTTTCATTTGCTCATTTACGTTCAGTTCCTTGCAGTACTTGGGTTTGGAATCTCTAAAAGGCACATTAAACTATTCCTCACAGCCTGCAAATCAAGTGCTAATTAAAACTGCATTAACCCTAATGGATTGGAAAGAAGAAATCTAATTGAGAAAACTTCTGTTTACCTAAGGCACGCTGGAAAAACAAACCATCCCAGATTTCTCTTCAGTCTTTTTTCTTTTTTTTTTCCTCTCAGCATGCACACAGAATTGCTTCCTCTTACTCTATAATTTACTAAATCAGCCTTTTGGGGGAGGTTTGAAGCATGCCAAACTTCTCTCAGTGCTTTGCAACCAACCTTGTCCTAGCTGCAACTGCAAAATACTTGCCACTGATCTCAAAGTCAGCCCTGAAATGGGATTGTCCTACTCAGTGTCACTGGGATGCCTGCACAGCTACTCCATTGTCTTCTCCCCCTCTGAGAACCAGGCTGTATTTCCTCCACCAGTTGTAGTTACACCTCTCACTTACTAGAAGTAGTCCTGTCATTCCATAAATTCTCTTTAGGTTAGGACACGTCTAATCTTGTGTTCCTTGATTTCCCACATGGATGGGGTAGAAGCATCACTGTGGAATCTACTTAATGACAACAGCTCCTAGAAGCACTAGTGATAAATGACCTGTTGGAGGTGGGAGAAACCAACTATGTCTTTTTGGTGCCCTTTTTTCTGTTTACTTTCCTTTTAGGTGCTCATACTCACCACCATGTGATGGGTACCTATCTAAAAGTGAATTTCCAAAGCTGCACACCCACCTTCAAAATCAGCAGAACCTGGGCTTGCAACCTGATGGGGAAGCTGTAAGTAGCCCCCAGAGGCTTGTTGTCCTAATGAATACCAGGCCTCAAATTAATGAAGGAGGTTTTAGGAAATCATTGTGATTTTTAGCCCTTCAAGCATCAGCAAATCTGCCAGAAGTCCAGACAGCTGTTTATAGCTTGTTAAGCTGTTGATTGTTTACAAATTAGATTTTCCCTTTGGGAACTCTGCACCTATCAGCCTGCTAGTGTCACTCATCGATACAGAGGGGGTGTTTTCTCTGCCAGAGAAGAGAGACTGATGTTGGGTGTCTAATCTGTAGTGAGTTTATTTGGGTTTACTTCCTACTATCAGAAATATTCAGCATTTTCTAACCTCCTCATTTCAGATGGTTTTGCCCTGAATTTTCTTCAGCATTCACAAATTCATTTGTTTGTAATTGTTCCTCACTGCAAGTTTCTAAAGAGCACAAATATTGCCTTTGCATTTTGGACGTGCAAAGTACTTTTTGGCTTTTCTGTAGGAACAAGGCTGGTATCTGGAAAAAAAAATTAAAGAAGGAATATGATATAAAAGAGGAGTTTCTGTATGAGAACATTTATTTTCTCCCTGACAGCTGAACAGCCCCACAGGCAGCACAAATTGGCTGGGTTGTGAAGTCAAGGCCAGTGCCTACAGCATTCAGCAGCTTCCTCTGTCTTAATCTTTCTGTTTGGGGAATGAACTGTAATTTGTTTTCCTTGACCTGTAGCTGCAGTTGCAGAGAGTAGGATTGACATCATGGACCAAAACTTGAGAGACATCAACTTTCTTTTTAGTCCTTCCAATGATGTACCCATACTTTCTTGTGCCATACATCCCCCTGGATCTCAGAGGGTATTGTGCTTGCTCCCTGTCCAGTGACTCCAGAGGACAGAGGGGATGCTCTGGGGCTGACTGCACTGCTTTGAGCCAGACAAGGGTCCCCCCGAGTGTCCCCACCACCATTCTTCTGCACCTCTTGCTCTCGAGTGCAGTTCCTCCACTCCCAGACCATCTTGGGAGGCTGTTTCAAGAACAATTAGGAATCCTGACTCAGTTAGGGGCACCATAAATCAAACTGTGAGCCCCTAGGAGACCAATTTCCTGGCTGCAAATTAATGTGCTCCTTAATTTTCTGCGTGCTATTTGGACCTGCCATTTAGCAAAGGCTGCAGGTTTACCTTGTTCATCAAGGTGTGCTATTGTGCATCTCTTTATACCACATCAGTGTGTGTTCACTCAACAACGGATACCTGTGTGGGTTATCCAGCTCATACTGGACTCTTGGAGCAGTGTTGGTCCACAGTAAGAAAGATGCTCTAACAGTTCAAGTGGCAAACTCAAGGAACACCCACCAGTTCTGCTGCAGATCTTGGCCATAGTACTTCATCTCTTTGTGCCTCACTTATAACAACAGAGTTAAAACTACCTTTTTTTTTTTTTTTTTTTTTAATTAGATTAGCATCTTCAAGGTATAGATTGTACACTCAACATCTGCTAAATGAGCCATAACCTCTGGAGCCTCTAAATGTGACCATCTCCTACCAATAATGCTCCCCTTTCAAAAAGGGATGTGTTGCACAGAGAAAGGAAAAGAAGCAGAATATATTTCTCCCATTTGTAGCTCAAAGCACTATCAGCAGCTCTAACATCATGTGGTACACTGACAAAAACTTGATTTTACTCCTTAGGATACAACTTCTAGCCCTGGCTCTCCATTATGTTTACACAGCAGCTGGACAGACCTGATGCAGCTTCCTGATGTCCTGGCAAGGAGTTCAGAAGGCAGCTTTGCAAAGGTCTTTGGATACCTCTAGGTTCCAATACGTTCTTTAGAGAAATATACTACACACTGATGGGGGAATCTGAAATCTGAGTCCTTTCCAAAAGCTCATGAAACTCCAACAAGTCAGCAAGCACAGACTCAGGGAAAGCTGCTGTGCAACTGAAACTAAGCCTGAAGCTTTCTGAAGGCATCCATGAGTCAAAAGATTTGCCCTGTTTCAGGCTCAATACAAACCAGTAAAGTAATTAACAACTAAATCAGAGTCCTCACTCAGACATTTTAAATCACTTGAAAATTGGAGTTCCTTATAACTGTGCCTGTCAGTTGTGTGGGGTTTTTCAAAGAAACACATTAAAACTGACTCCCAGATCTCTTGCCCATCTGCCATTCAAATCATTATGGCATTGGTCCAGCAGACAGTAGGAATCTGCATTGTTTTATTCCAAAAATTCAGGAGCCAAAATATAATGAGTTGTCCTGGGACTTTACCATCTTTTCTCACCTGAAAAGAATTTTCTGTCTTGCATGGGAAGTTCCCTTCTGCCATTTTGGAGTAGAGTCCAAGTGATAACACATTTTATGAATGCAATTAGCATATAAAAATGGAAATCCCTACTGAAAAATGCACTGTTGACAAAACAGCTAGAAAGCAGAATAATGCAGAAAATGGAAGAACAAAATAAAACCCAGCAACTTGTACTCAAAGTCACTGTGCTGGGGAGAGACAACTGAGATCAAGGTGCTGAGGTCAACACAGTCAGTTGCAAAACAAAAATACAGGGTGATACAAACTAGATTATCCTGGATATAAAACATTATAATAGTTCCCAATTTCTGTCCATTCCTAAAAATTAACATATTTAATGTCACATTTAAGCAGCACCCATAATTTAAGCCAATCCACATCCTTCTAACACTTTAAGTCCCTCTCAAGAAATTATGGCAGTGGGCACTAACTTCAAATTAAAAGTAATCATAATCAAGATCTCCTTGTTTGCTGTCTGCCTTCTAAACCAGAACTGTTCACACCCCTTTCCATCTTTTTTCTGTTACCATTACAAGAACTGTTGTCACATACTCAAATATTTCAGAGATTAACAGCTGTAAGAAAAGTCCAGAGAACCTAAGGCTTGTCAGCGAGAAAGAAAATTTATTTGAGATCCCCAGTCTGTTATTTACAAAGGGAGAACTGGTTGTTCTTTTGCTCATCAGGCAACAGAAGAAAGCGTTCTGTTTTTAGTTGCTTCTATTAGGTTGTTCTTGAACAAGCAGTACAGTGGATGAAACAACTTGCCAGAGTGAAGCCTCACCAGGCACTCGTGGCTCAGGAATGCCAAATACTTTTAGACCTACTTTAACTGCCACAGAGGAGTAAGTCCTCTTCTCTCTCCAATTGTCCTTGACACTCTGCCTGTTCTCCATCTCCACAGTTCTGAGAAACCTTATTTCTATTATTTCCTAGTAGAAAAGTGGTTTCCTTTCCCCCTCTCACTTTCAGTACTGTAGAAAACCTTAAGTGAAATAACTCAGCACAAGTTAAAATCAAATTTTGCTAAGGTAGCCCATGATTGCAGATGTCTTTAACTGCTCCCCAAACAGTTTTGAAGCATCAGATGATGAGTCGGAATGAAATACTCACTGAGATTGCTAGAAGGTCTCCTGGCATTCAAACGATTTGGATATGCCTTCAGGGAAAGAAAGAGTTAATGGAGTTACCTTGCAGTTAGTATTCTTTTTTTTTCAGCTTTCTCAGGTAGCAGACAACAAGCCCAGACTTGACTCAGAGCATCAGCTCTGTACTAGCATAGTCTTGTGGGTAGCCTAATGTAATATTAATTGAATTGACATCTCTGTTGAGATCAGTTACATATGTAGGATTCAAGTTATTTAACAGTTTGTGCAACTGTGTTTGAATTTTGATCATAAAGACACAGGCAGGATTAACAGGACCAGAGGCAGAGCCAGAATCACACAGAGCAAAAGTGACCTGGGACACATATTTTTAAGGCATGATTTGTAAATGGGAGAAAACAGACAATTCCCAAACATTGTTCCAGAATGGATATGGCTTTATAGTGATAAGCATGTTACATTGTCAACATTTAATCTTAAACTGACCCTAATTTAATTCATTAAAAGACCAGGGAGTGTGAACTGCAAAGAAACATCTCTTGAGTATCTGCTACCAACTGACCTAATTCTGTCTTCCCTGAAGAAAGATATCTGGACACTGGACAGATCTGGGCAGGTTGGAAGTCTTTGGAAGGGGAAAGAGTTGAGCCTGACAGTCTAAGCTATCTCACAGTACCAAAGCTCCAGAGCATGAATCACTGAGAATTCACTTGAAAAGGGATTTTGTTTCTGTACAAAATGAGTTGCTTCAAATATTTCCAGAGTTTGCCACATGCAGAAAACCAGAACTGAACATTCTTGTCTGAAAGGTAAACAATCTTTCCGTATTCTTAGTAAAAAATAAAAAAGCCAACCCTGCACATTTCTCATGGAAATTTCTGTTTCAAAAGAAAACAAACAAACAAACAAAAAACAACAAAACCAACACAAAACAACAACCCCCTATACTTTCCCTTACATAATATTTTTAACCAAACATGTTGAGAACCTCCATCTGCCCTGGGTTTCATTAGGTCCTCTGTTCTTTGCCCCTACATCTTGGTCTCTGAAGACACTTCAACTATCAGCTGAGGTTCAGTCTTCCTGGACTGCTAAGGAACCCCATCCTTATTTACAGAGAAAATAACTCATCACCTGAGAATCTGTTTCTTACTTAGCTATATAAGTAGAAGTGTATCACATGAAAAATAAGAAAATCAGACTCCAGACTTTTAAAGATGTCTGAAAATAAAGAATTACCTGAATTGGTGCACCACGATAGGAAGCTTTGCTATATATGTAATGATCTGGGTTTTTTAAAGCAAGTTCTTTAAAAAAACCTGAAAAATATGAATTAAATCCACTCACTCTAAAGTGGGGACAGTCAAAAAAATGTGGCAGAATGAAACAAGAGCACTAAAAATTTAATTCCTTGTGCTGTTTGCTTCCCTGCTTTCTGTGCCTTATGCCAAAACCCCATGCATTTCAAATCCAATCCACTGCAATTACACCAGTCCCCAGCCACGCACCATGCATCTGTAGGAGCATAGTGAGCAAGAAATGGATTTCCCTCAGTTAAGGTGTCAAGGGAACAGCCAGCGGGTTAGAATTGTATCCAGCCCTTTGCTCAGATACAGTAGTGAAATGAAATATTCTTTCTGCCCTTCACCAAGATCCAGCTCACAAAGCTTTTGTGATATTTTATCCCAATGCCATTAAAACACTAAAACGAAGAGATATATGCTGCTATACAAATTTACTCAATTTATCTTTGGGAACACCTTTCTACCAGAGTAACACTCCACACTGCCATGTGGCTGTCCCTTTGTGAGACAAGTGCCTCGTGCTGAGATGAACCCTTTCAGTGGAAGTCTACAGAAGCATGAAAACTTCTGAAGTCGCATCTTCAGACCACAGGCGGGAAAACCTTTTGGAGAGCCACCAGCTAAGTCACTGCAATAGATTTCCACGTGGTGTTTGCTGAAAGAAGTCTACAGCTGGCTGGTTCTCTCTGAAATCACAGGGCCTCCAAGCAGTCTGGTATCAAATCAAGATACTCCAGTGCTGGCCCCCAGGCATCTGAGCAGCTCAGGCCCCACAAGCAGCGAGCAGCTGGCAGCAGCAGGTAAATCACTGTCAGTGGCTGCAGAGGATGTCACAGCCCTTGTGTCTGCCAGTAAGTGAATCACGGTGGGGAACCCCTGGTTTCCATACCACCTCACATACCTGCCACTGCTGCTCGGGACACTGAGGCACATGTGGAAAGAAGAGCAAATGTGTGTTTAAAATCACTACAGAAAACATGAAAATGGGGGCAGGCGAGCTTATGGTACAGAGAGTCATTAAGGTAGCTATTTATATTATGAACTAAAATGTTTTTCCACAGGAGAGAATGGAATAGAAGCAGGTGGTTCAGCAAGGCAAGAATCCAAAAGCTTTATTTCCAATCATTAATTTCAGACTGAACTATAATCATCCATCTCAGTCAGTTGGCTGTAGCCATCCTAGGTACACACGTAAGGGATAAACAACTACCCCTATATCCAAAACCCCCCACTGCAGAGGCTTTGCTCATTTAAGTGCCAATACCTAAGTACTGTGGATTGTAGTTGCAATTGGTGTACATCAGGAACTCACAGTCACATGGCTGAGGCTGCATTCTAGATTTCTGTAGTTTGCTTCGCAACAGCTTCTAGATGACCCAGTGAGATCAGATCTGTGTTGTCCAAACACACAAGTCAGGCACACACACAGGTTCATCACTTCCCATCTTGTCGCACCAGTGAAATAACTTTTTGCCCAGAAATACCCTTCCTTGCATCAAAAAAATTTTACTTCTTGCAGATACACCACTTCTGGTCAGAGACAGACCTTGGATGCTTGGGTCACTGCGGGCTGAAGGGTCTGTGAGCATCAGCAGGGAACTGACATTACCCTGCTGCCTTTCAAGATGAGAATTTTAATTATCTGAATGGTTGTCTACTAAACAAATCTGTAACCTCTTATAAGAGAAATGTGGCAGGAATATTTAAGGTTTTGTAACTAAGAGAAAGGGGAAGTACTTTTGGTATTATAAACACAAGCTGACTTGCAACTGCTGCCAGCACACATTTCAGTAAGCAATAAGGATATTTCTGCCCTGTCAGGATTCAGTGGAAATATATCTCATACATAACACATTTGCATAATATCTGTAGCTTTTGTTATCATAGCCTCTCACAGTAAAAGCCCTAAGGTCATCCTGCCAACATCTTCGGTATTATCTTGTGGTCTTTTTTCTTCTATGGACGAAAGTAAGAAATTTAGGGCAAACATCTGACTTTTTTGGTTCAAACTACAGACGTGGTATCTTCACTGAGGACCATATTGTCACAACACATGCTCGAACCCTTCAGTACTCCTGCTGCCCAAAGGGAGAAAGAACAAAGCTTCTTTTACAGGTAACTTGCAACCTGGTCTCCAAGCCCACATAGCCTGCTGTAGCCCCACTGACTTTTATGGACTGACAGCCATTCGCATGTGGCAAAAACACCGAGCAGGGCTTATTTTTAAAGGGTTTAGATATTGATTGTACCAGGGGTTAAGCTGTCTTTCAAAATCTAACCACTAGAACCACTCTGATAAACAAACCCAACTTGAGACAACAGACTGCTTCACAGCTATTCCCAGATACCTGAACTATACAAGCAAAATGATGTATCATCCTTTATCCGACTGACAACTGCTGTCTTGAAATTATTAACAGCTCAGCTGCAGGGAGGGTATGAGAGTCAAGGATCACCTTGGGTTATGGTCAGATGAGGGAGTGGAGATGCCAAAGTAGTCTGTGGCTTAACTTTTCAAAGAAGGCTATCTCAAGACCAAAGCTGAAGGAAAACTCAACAAGTGAAGGTACATGCATTTCTGTACTTTAATGTGGACGACACTTACTCTTTTCTATGACCCAGATAAAAATCACACTCAATTCTCACTGTATCTCCTTTTCTAATGCTCATAAACAGAGCTTTTATAGTGCTTTGAATTAGATCTGTGATTTGTGAGCGACATGTATAATAATTAGACTGTGAACATGTACAGTTAATCCATTTAAAGGTGTAAAGAAGTCCATTTAATGAACATTATACTCACATTAGACTTGGAAACATCTAACTCTTTTGTTGAATAAAAAGAAGTTCAATGAGATTAACTTCTCTTAGTTGGTTTTAAAGAATACTCAAACATGTCCTACTCTGATAGTGTACTATTCCTTGGTGCATGGTTTCTGCATACCAATGTCTTCAGTGAAGAAGAGTAAGAATAAGACTGGGAGACATTCCATTTCAGTTAAATAATTACAAATTAAAGAGGATCACTTCTACTTTCTATACTTACTGTGGTATGATAAGAAGCTGAACTCCTTGAACTTGTAATTATATAACAGAAATGTTAATCTCCTGGTTCGGTATTCAGTCCTACTGCATTAAATGTATTCTTACAATTATCAAGTTTACTACATGGCACATAGACATTTCTATTGGGGAAACCTATTATTTGATCATATCAGATTTTGACCATAAATACTGTAATGGAATTCTGTTTTCAAATCTCTCACTGCCACAAAATTACTAATGAGGGTTAATACACCTATGTAGCTTGAGAACCTGAAAAAAACATTTGTATAATTTCTGATTTTCAATTTGTAATGCTAACTGAGCTTCCGATTATTTTCCACAGCTTTGAGCAATTAAAAAAAAAAAAAAAGATTTAAGCTAGAGAACATATAAGTCCAAAATACGCTAAGTAACTTGTAATAAAGAAATTTAATTTTAAATATATGTACTTTAAGCAGCTGTTCTCTTCTTAGGAGCAACTCATTTAAGCTTAAGAGTTACTGGCCGAAGCTATCTTCTCTTCACAGCATATTATAATGTGTGCTATTGGCTTTAATAGTTTGGAAGTACAATTTACATCCTTGTCCATTTAAATATATAAAACTATTTCGAGTGGCAGGGTAGCCGGTTAGAAAACAAGATCATGCTCTGACTTCCATTTCCATCTTTAAATGAAGAAAAAAATTCCAGCAAAATTCAGTGTCTCAATGCTTTAATGAAGCTGTACCTCTGTTAAAAACGGAAGATAAATTCTGCAGATAGTCACTTCAGAGAGATTTTTGCCAGTGAGACACTTGTTTCCAGTGGAGATACCTGGATTGTTGCATACATCAGGCTGCATTCTTTTGCAGTTTGTAAAGCAAAACCTGATAAGATCAAGAGACAACATAATCCTGGCTAATGCAGAGCGACTATTAATGTACTGGATGGGATGCAGCTGAACGTTAGAAAGACAATCCTTTCACCAAAGGAAGCTTGGCCAGGAGAAGGACCCACTCAAGCACTAACCCTGCACCTGAACGGCACATGCAGGTTTCCCCTACTGAGCATGTTGGACCTTCCTTAAATAGAGGCATTTTGCCCTGTCCCAGGGAGCATGTGTTGGCACTGTACAGCTCTCTTCATTACCCACTACTCAAAACTCTCAGCAGCACTATTTGCAAAGCACTGTCATAAACACATCAAAAAAAACCCCCAACATTTTACTTCCCAAATGTGACAGTTTGAGTTTTATTAGTCAGACACTTAGGTAGAGGATTCTACAGGCAAAAAGGGCAGGAGGAAAGAGAAGCATGAAAGAAAAGCAACCCATTCAAGAACAAGATTTGTTGCTAGGAATCTCTGAAGCTAATTCTGCTTTTAACATCTCCTGGATGTTAGAGTCCAGGGAGTCTGCAGGCACCCAAGATTGAGATAACTGGGTTCGTCACTCTAAAGGTCAACCTTAGGTGCATGTGCAGTGCCCAGATTCTTTGATTTAGTGAGGCACAAGCACCCACTGGCCACATGAACAGAGCTGTGCCTGGCAGTCACCAGGGTTAGTTCCTGCTAACCCTGGCATCACCCTGTGTCCCCTTTAGACCTCAGATTTCTCAACAACCAGGCTGTCCTCGGGCATTTGATGCTCACTGGAGCAAACAACTGAGACAAAGATAAAATCAACTTTGATTGTGCTGCATAGAAAATATACTTCCCTTTAAATTTCCTGCCTGCCTGAGTTATTGGATACGCACACAACAGCCAGTCTAATGACTCAAGCATGCAAGCTGAGCTACCCAGGCTGACCCACAGAGCCTCTCCTGCAGCTTGACCTGCCTTCTGACCGAGCGTGCTTTGCAGTGGTAGAGCTCACTCCACACTTTGAAAGAGATTAATAATCATCTAAAACATCATTCCCATCAGATTCCAAACCACTGCCACTTTGAAATTCCTTTTGTTTTTGGCTTTCCACCCTAGCTGGGCATATTGGTCCAGTACTTAATTATCCTCCTATTATTAGCAAGTTTCAGCTAGTTTTATAACTAAGCTTCCCTGCTTCAGCTGAAACATCCCATGTCACATGCACTGTAATCCCAGAAGGAAAGTTACGACCTATCTCCTTACACACACACGTGTAAATTGCCACATCTGCCGTCTTACACAGGCTAAGCAGAACCTTACCCTTTTCCTCAATATTACTTCTATAGTAATTTTTTTCATTCATGCTCTTTTTCTCCATCCTCACCGTTTCTGAAGTGTGGTGCCTCTGAACATGCTATTTCAGCTGAGGCTTTATTCCCCCCGGGCAGACCCGAAGGATTACTTCTGGTGTCCTACAGACTCTTCTTCTGATTAGTAAACCAACAGCAGTGGTTGGCATTTCCACAAAGCATTTTTACTTCCCTTCAACATGTAAGTTGAGAAATGCCAGATTTTTTTCTGAAAGATTTGAAACAATTTTAGTAGCTAGTTAAGATCAATGTCCTGATCTACTCCTACTTGGGCATTTTCTAGCACCCTCCTTTGTCCTGAATACAACTGAAAAACTAACTGATTTTATTCCAGGAAAGGTTTTCTCAGTATCCCAGCTTGTCCAAGTCACAGCAGTGAGCCATCTTGGGAACATTGTCCCTTTGCTGCTGGGTCTGCCTGCTTCAAAGCAGCACACTTTGTTCTTTGGGGCTAAGTGAATTCACACATCTGAGCAGCAGGCCACTGTGAGTTAGAGAGACCGGGGGGACAGGAACATGCTGGGTTAGCTGAGACACTGCTGTGGCCATGAGTAAGAATAAAAAGTGTTCTGGCAGTGGCTGGGATGATTCAGCTTTGCTGTGAAAGGGCGGCAGAGGTTCCCGTCAAGCTCCCAAGCTGAAGCCAGAGCCTGTTCGGTGCCAAAGGCTGCAGGGGGAGCAGATCCTGCCATCTCCCACAACAAATCCTCTCCTACCTGTTTAACAGGGACACACCAGCAAAGAGACAGAAAATGTCACCTCTCCAGGTCAGCAGAGTCACATCTGACTACACTGCTGTGAGGCTGCATTTCCTCCACAACAGCAGAGCCCCACACACTGGACAAAGAGCAGCAACAGCAAAGCAGCAGATACTTAGGGAGTTTTTTAAGGTACATCAAGCAAATATGTGGAGAAATTATCCCAGTCTCATTATCTTGTAATAAAATTAATGTTTCCCTCATATATACAGCCTTACCATAACATCAATATATCTTGATTAGGTTACAAGGCTGTTCAGATAATTAAATAGTATACATAAAAGTGAACTGGCACACGGGGAAATACACTGCATTTCTGCTTAAATATAGCAGATAAGCCATAGGAAAGGGAACAGAATATAGTGCCATAAGGTTACGGAGAGATAAATTCAAGTAGTCTGCCTGGTGCTGCTACAATGTGGGGAGAAAGTTATTAGAAACAAAATGAATTCAGTAGCGCCTTGAACTCACTATCATAGTCTGGGGCAAGTTAATCACTTCATCCTCATCCACTAACACATTTATCCACCTACTAATTCTCCACCTAATTAGAGAGAAATTCAGAGCTCTACTGGTCAGGGAGGCAGGGATTAGGGTTAAGAAAACACTTGTATTTGAAACCCCCTACCTCTGCTGGTTAGTGTGAAAGATCCTATAAGAAACTCCCACCCTAGCTAATCCATGACCCTCAGCAGGGAGGAGTGTTAACAATTTGGTTTAAAACTCACACTCTCAGACAAATGCATCAAAAACGGCTTTTCTTCTTTGATTTATAGGTATTACTTGTTTTTCCAAGCTCCATTAAGGACTCTTCATCATGTACTGCAAGGGGCATTAAGCACTGAAAGTTGTTCCCAGCTCTGTATTATTCAAAGGCAATTTACACTAATTATTGGAGTCCATGGTGTTACCCATACTCATAGAATGATCCATCTCAGCAGGCTAAAGTACTTTTGAAATGTTAATTTATTACTGAGGTATAAAAACGTCCTTACATTAAAGCACAATTCTTTCTTAAATGCCAAGGGTTTTCTATTACTGATGTATTACATACTTACTGTTTATCTTAGATACAAGAATAAAGATATAATTTAATTTACTATATAATAGTGCCTATAAAAGCCACTATTAACACAAATTGCACTGCATTTAAACTCAGTTACGACACTGATATTATTCTTGTTTTTCTTGTCTAGTGAATTTCTCAACACATGCAAACGGAGCGTGCAGAGCAACTTCATGGAGGCAAACTTTTCAAACAGCTGAATGGCAAGGTGAAAAAAGTGTGTCACCAGTGAAGTGTTTCACCAATTCCAAAATAACATCATTCACATCAAATTACAGATATGATTGTGACATCTCTGCTCCAAGGACAAAGAGGGAAAAGGCATTCATTAACTGGCATGAGAGCACACCCGTGTATCAAATGCCAACAAATGAAAATCCACTAAAAGTACCCAGTATTCAGTTAAATTCTGGCACAAAAGCCACTGATTTTAGCAAGAATAGTCTGGCCAGTGCTGAGCAGCCCACCTCTTACAGGCTTTGTTTTTCTTGATCACAACGTAAAAATACAGCCGTGCCAACAAAAAGTTATTTTACCTTGTGTTGACAAAAGCCCTTGAACAATCAAGGGGATTATTTCTTAACTAGCTCAAGCAAAAACTTTTACTTCACTCAAGAAGCCACCAGATTGCACTCAGTGCTAAGAGGAAACCCTGCCTTGGAAGTGTTAAGAGTCTTGGGATGCATAAGAAGTTTGTGGCAGAGGAAAAAAATGCCCCTTTGCTTTCCTAAGCTTCCTCCGAGGTCCCAAAGACAGCCCTTATCCATGAAATGTACACTATCATGAATGAAGACCATCTTCTTTATATCTGAAAAATCTAAATAACATCACATAAACAAAGTTTGCTATGATAGGCTCAAAGCTTTTTTATCCAAAATATTTTGGCAACCTAGAATTTGTTTGTGTAGCTGAAATACAAAACACAGCTTTGAACATCAATACTTAATTCCCAAATTGTCAAGATTTCATTAGTCCTTGATGCAGATTTAATTCACCTCTCTAGGTCTCTGTCTGACCACTGGAGATACCCTTCCTTCTACATAGCAGCTCATGAAATGGAAGGGCTTACGAAATAAAGTGTTATGCCAACATAAATCTTGATTGCCACTAACACAATTTGTTTACTCAAATAAATCCAGATTCCAGAGCACTGGCTTGGCTTCATCAGGTGGCCAATCCATGACAGGTACTCAGGAGTCAGATGATTTGCAGGAGTCTGGCAATTACAGGTGGGAAGTATTGTGCTCACTTGCATGCCTAAATTCCACACACAGGACTGTAATTTGCATTCAGAACAGTTTGCATACATTAAGGATTTTTTTTTGCATAAAGACCTGGTAGATGCCAAAGCAATGACATGTATACTAAACCACAGTAATCCTACCTGCAAGTCAGACCTTTAGATAAACAAGCTTGACATAGAAAAAGCAACTCTTAAATGATGAAAATCTGCTCTGGAGGAACAGATGTTCTCACAAAACGGGGAACTGATCATGAAAATGATTCACATCACAGAACACAATGCCTCACAAATTTCTCCTATAAAATGTATGTCGTGAATTAGAAGTGAGGCATATTATTATTCTACAGTAGAATTGGAGAAAAAAAATGACACTAATCAGTCATATTTGATCTTTATTTAGTCACAGGCTGTGTATTATCAATGGTATCTCTTCTATTTTACGACTAGGTGGGCACAGCTAATGCTGGACTACTAAAGCCTGAATAAGCACAAGTTTTTTTGAGAGAAGCCATCCTGATAAAAACACCCATCTTACAGAATAATCCCATCTATTCATAACACACTGACTTTTTGGTATGCAGTTAAACCTATAGGTTTTTTAAGTTTCCATTTTATTCCTCACTGAAAGTTAGCCAGACTTAAGACTCTTGTGAGGAACACCTTCAAGAAAGAAAGGCTGAAGCTAAACAAAAGAGAATTATTTCTCAAGAAAAACAAGTGATTTCTGCCATACCTCAGGTTTACACACTCACTAAAAGCAGTTGCCCACTAGTTTTCAAGGGCCATGGCTCAGTACAGAGTAAAGATCTCACTGGAGGGTCGTATGCAGCATTTCAAGCTGCTGGAGAGAACTGGTAGAGATATTACAGATATCAAGTTCTAACCTAAATTCCAGTCAGTCAGATGGCTGACGGATCAGATACCTAATGAATATCTCTTATCTTATTAGACAGGAATATGTTTTATGAATAATCATGAGAAAAAAAAAAAAAAAAAAAAAAGGGCTCCTGGTAGTATTCATTTAATTTTCAGCCTTAGTAACATACTTTATTAAAAGAGTGCATTTGCATCAGAAAATATCAACAGGTTTGCCTAATAGCATTAAGCCAGATACTCTGTATTTTGTAAATTCATCAGGCTATTGCTGTGCTGCCATTCAGATCACATAGCAGCTATGCATTATATATGCAAGGCTAGTGGCACCAGACAGCTATTTTTCTAATTAATACAAGTCAGAGCAAATTGTTAGGAGGAGGGAAACAGACCAAAAATGAGAGAAAAGGAGATTTCCACACAATTGCACATTGCAACATGAAAACTCAGCTCATCTGCATAATATTAATGATATAAAATATGCAAACAGATGTTTCTCTCATTAAATGCTGTATGCAAATAACACTAGGAGGAGTGGTAATGTTGTTTCAGGGTTGAGAGATCACGGGGGGTAATTAAAGGTTAATCCAGTTTTCAGTTCACAGACTGTAAGACATGAGTGGTTGTAAAGAAAAATTGTCACTTAACCTTCAATTCATTATCCACAGCACATGGATTTTTCTTCTAAAATTATAAAAACATATATGTATTTCCTCGCAATCTAGTGCCAAGGTATGGTGCATATCATTAGAGAAGAGCAGAAATTATTTGTTGCTATGAATGCCATTAAGTAGGTGCTGGAATGCATTAATTAGGGAAAGTAGAATTCGATCAGAAGTTCTCAGACCACAATCTAAACGCTGTAATCTCACTAAGCATATTTCAATTGCTGAGATGTTGTTATCTGTTAACAGAAAACCATCTGAAGTACTTGTGGAACAAGTGCCCTAAAATAATGAGAAGACTAATGTTTGAGATTCTGCGTGAGGCTGACGACCGTCACTTCTGGTCGGAGCATCCCTCTGGGTGGATTGAAGGCAGTAAACATTTTAGCACTTAGATCCGAGTTCAACGCACCAGATGAGACATTCCCCCTCCTTGCTCATAGGAGAAAATAAAGTGATAAGTGTCTGCGCGGCAGTCTAGCCATGTTCTTCAGCAGCAGGATTTTGTGTGGTGGGAAAGGCAAGGCCAGTGTGAACTACAGCAGCCACAGGTGGGAAGAAGTAGAAAAAGGCAAAGAAATATCTTGATTTGTACAACCCTCTCTCTATAATATCTGGGTGAAAATCGATGTGCGCCTGGGACAGCGAGAGTGTGAAATCAGAGATGACAGTTGGCTCTGTTTGGCCTTGGATTCAGGGACCACAGCATTTTCTGATTCCAGGATTACAAGGCACATTTGGATATTTTGGTGTTTTACTTAAAAATATGCATCCAAAAGTCTTGCAAATTATTTCCTTTAAATATGGAACGAGAACAAGGGTTTATATGTGTCCCTCTGGTGTGTGTCTCACCATCTGGTTGCTCCCACTGTCTCTCTCACTCCTCCCTTAGTAACACACAGCATTAGGCCTTCCATCTGTGCTCACCAGTTCTTTGGGTTTGAAAACCAGTTCCCTTCTGGCCTTTCAAGTTCCCATTTGTGCATTACATTTTGAGCCTCACACTGAAAGAACCATGACCACACCAGCCGAGGCTCAACATTTACCTCAGTTCCCTGGGCTGAATAGCTCAGATTTGGCCCAATAGCTTTCAAACAGTGCCGAGTATGAGATACCCTCAACTTCAGGTATCCTGACTGTTCTAACTCTACAATTTCAGTATGTAATTCAGTTTTAAAACTTATTGTTAACTGAGGGTACAAAAAAAAGACATTTAAAATGCGTTATATGAGCTAAAAGTCATCAAACTGAGGCATCTTTGTCTGCCTTCACGTGGCATCCTGTGGCATAAACTCTGCTTCACAAAAACCCCTTTCTCAATGATTTTCACAGCTATTTGCAGCCTGCTTCCATTTAAAAAAGGTCTGATATCCAAGAAAAAAAAGAAAAAGAAAGTGTAAACACCACTTTTTCTGAAGTTGAACAGTGAAGAAGGATTTTACTTTATTTTGTCTTGAACAGCTGCAGTGAAATAGAAGCTTTATCTTCCCTGCCTTCAGCATGCAAGAGCTGCACTTCCCATTGCATAATACACTCTGTAAGGTTGCTATACTTAGCTAGTGATAATTTTAGGGCAACACAGGGGTCACCTGCATCACCACAGAAAAGACTTTTTAAACACCGAAAGCTCCACTTGTTCCGTACACCTTCTCCGGCGACACGAGCTTTTTTACGAGGCCCAGGGCAGAAGCGCGCAGGGGGAAACGCCACCGTCCAACCTCAGCGGAAGCCTGGCCGCCGACGGCCGCACATCCCTCCCCTCCCGTGGCCACCACCCCACCTCCGCAGCAGACAGGCAGCTGCTGCCCCTCCCGAGCAGCCTGAATAAACAGCTGAGGATTACCCGCTTGTGCGAGAACACCCCCGGGCACCATCGGTTCTGTCACCCGGGCTAAGGGGAGCGGAGGGCAGGCTGGAGAGGCGGCCGGCAGGTGCAGGAGTCCCGCGGGGGCCTGTGGCGGGCTGATAGCATTGAAGCAGCCTTCGGCCTCCCGCTTTGATCACTTCAGCACAAAGGTGGCTTCCACGCCTTCCCCATCGCCCTCGTTCCTCACCCAGCATCAGGACCCGGAGAAACAATTCAGGATGGTAAATCTCACAGTCACTTATCTCCAGACCCCATCAGAACAGGGGCTTGTCAAAATCTCATCTCCGGTTTATCACCCCCAAGCACAGACAGAACCCTCTGACTTCACAAGCAGGTAATGATTTAAAGTTGTGCCTAGGAAGTCTGAACAAGTTCTGGTTAACACCAGCTGATCTTATTAAGGCAGATTACAAATACACCCCTGAAATATCATGATGCATTTACAGGGAGAACCATACCTCCCCCCCCCAGATATATATATATAAAATAATAATAATTTTTAAAAACAGCCATGACATTTTATCTTATCATGCTCAAAATTACTTCCAGGGCAAGTAAATGGAGATAACCGTGCAAGAAAATAGGGTCATTGAGGGTTTGGTCCACAGATCACAAAAGTGTAAGATAAAAAAAAAATAAATCTTAAATAATGTAGTGGGTAAAGAGCTGGATACAGCCCTGACTGCTGACTTCTGATGGGCGCACTCACATGCACACATGTGTGTGCACAGGTCCACAGACTCAAAACCACATTCCTACAACTCCAGTTACCTGTGAGAATGTTTGGCTGAAGGATGTAAGCACCAGGATTTTGGCATATACAAGAAGAGAATAAAGAGGTATTAAAATCTATTTATCACGAGCAGAGTTTTGAACGTCTAATTGCTGCAGTTTGTTAGAGGAACAAAAAGATCTTCCCTGGCTTCAGCCATATCCAAGGGGATTAATTTGTCACTCTTCAAAAACAACTCATTGGAGGAATACCCTCTTTGATTCTTTATTCTCAGATTAATTAGGAGTAATAAGTACACTAGATACACTTGGTATTTAAAAAATTAGTAGAAATAAATCTGCCACACATCTCAAGAGGGCAACCAAGATCTGGCTGTGCAGGGTCGGAGCCTCGAAAGAAAATCCTGTTTGCAGGACAGCCCTGCCCCGCCAGGCCAGTCCGGGGCACCGTCCCGAGTCAGTCCTGGAGCCTCCGTCTAACAGCAGCCAGGGAAGTCCCGGGCCTGGGGCAGCCACCACCTCGCGGCCCCCGCCTCCTCAGCGGCCGCCTGCGCGCGCCCCCTCCAGCCCGCGGCGGGAACCGCAACGGCCGCTCCCAACCGCCTCTCCCAACGGCTCCATCTTGCCGGCCAGGCCCTACGAAGCCCCGTGGAGCAGTCTGCGCGCACAGGTGCCTCCCGGTCCCTGTTACGGTCCCTGTCCCGGTCCCGGTCCCTCCGGCGCCGCGCTATCTCACCTGCCACAGTCTCGGCGCGATATCCCTGCAAGTCGCCATGAGCCACCAGAAGGCGTCTGTCCAGAAGGGCTCATGGTGGCAGGTGCTGCAGGAGGTGTGCAAGAAACGTGTGGACCCCAGCTGGTTTCACCGCCTTTTTTTAAGACACATATTAGGTCCTGCAGTAAGTCCATGAGCACCACGTAGTTCATGGTGTACCGCCCAGCCTGCTGGTTTTGCTATTGTCAGCAAAGTTTCCCCAATTTGCCATGGTACTGGAGCTGTCTCTAAGGAGCACAGGAAAAAAAGAGGGAGAAAAAAAAAAAGGAATTTTGTGCTGAAATATAAAGAAAGTCAATTTGATCCTTATTAATAAAAAACACCAAAAGAAGGCGTGACTGAAAATTTCTCCAGAGAATAATTCTGACAAGGATGAACCAAACTCTTGTCTTTTCTGTCGTTGGTTTTTCTAGTGGGAAACTCCTTGATGCTTTGGATAGTTCTGAGTCCCTCTTAGAAGCCATTTCTCTCACTTGAGGACATGGGACCATTCACCTGAACACAGCCATCCCCTGACTCTGGGGTCCATCTCTGCTCCCCTGGCAGCCAGGCCCAGCCAGCCAGGAGCCCTGCCCATGGCAGGCCGGAGGAACATGGGGATGCTGATTTTCCAGCCAGTTGTTCTGGGCTACGAGTGCTGACACCTCCACCTTTCATCGTGTCCTTAAAGTGCGTGGCTTGCAAAGCAGCAGCCTTTGCTGCCTGCTTGTTTAAGGTAATTACTACATGTATTTCTTCCCTGCTGGTTCTGCTGAAGCGGAAAAGGCTTTGGCCTTCACTTTTCTATACATAATAAAGAAAAAAAATCTGGTTTATAAACACCACTTTTTCTATACTTTCAAAGGCGGGTTGTAGGGTGAGTCAGGAGAATGGTCCCTATTTGGCAAGCAAGCTAATAGTGACGAAGTTGCTGGAGGGAAATCTCTTGTCGAGTCTCCCTGAGCTGGAAGGACGCAGAGCACTCTTTGTTCCCTCGGTAGTAAACAATAATCCTTTAAAGATACTCTGCTGTCCCCACTGCTCACTCTCCTGTAGGATATTAAAAATAAACAAACAAAACAACAATACCCAAAAGCAGCCCAACTGAGTGTAAAGAGTGAATTTAATTTCAGAGTGGCTGGGAGTTTGTGACTTTTTGAACACTCTATGTGTTAATTAAAATCTATGCAACCCAAAGAAATATGTGGCTCTGTTTTTCAAAGAAGGCTGAAGTCAAGTCTTATTAGCAAGTTCTTTATTACCATGTTAAAATATGCCTTTTGGTTCTTAAAATTCAGTGCTTAGTACTGATGGAAAACAATTGTTGGTGCTCCATATAGTCAAGTGACTTTAAAAATAAAAAAAACCCTAACACCACAATATACTAAAATATGCACATTTATGTTTTACAGTGAAATCTTATAAATAAGACTTTTTTTTTAAAAAAAAAAAAGTACATTGTGGAGGAAAACATATAAGCAATATGGAAATTCTGCATTTAAAATCTACCTCACAGTCAGCAGTGTGTTGATTTGAAATGCTTTGCCTTTCTAACTGTTCCCCTCCTCCTAATAAGCACTGCATCCAATTTGTATGTTATTCTAATGAAATGCTTTAAGCGAGAGAAAATGAGTAGTTTGAAAAATAAAGGAAAGTTCTACAGAAGAAATGAAGTGCTATCATTGAAATCTTTATTTATGTGAAAAGAAAGGGCTAAAACATTACCTCAGAATTCAAGATTACAACATCAGTAGGATATAAAGTAAATCCATTCCAGTAGTGAAACATCAGAAACCATAATCCTTTTTCAAAGACCTTTTGTTATTTTAATGTCTGACAAATTATGCTTTTTTAAAAGAAGAAAAACACTTAGATTTAAGAGGTTTCTTTTACTTCAGTAAAAGTAGTTTCACTATTTAAAAGTTTTAATTTTCTGTAACCAATAGTATTTACTATGCTGGCTAAGTATTAACACAAGTGTAAGGTTATTTTAGCCTCAATAGGACCAAGTACAAAGTTGCCACCAAGGACTTTTTGCATCAAGTTGTTATGGCAACTTAGTGCTCTAAAAAGTATTAAGTTTTAGCAAAGGGTTTTGTTTTGTTAATTTAGTTGCTTTCCCTTCCAGTTTTGAAGTTGTTAAATGCTATTAAAATGTTACATCATTATCATTCAAATGGCGGGAGGTCTCAGTGCTTATTTGAGACTTGTTTATGTCGCAAGACATTCCGGGATGATGTCCAAGGACCCCCATCCCCGCCTTTAGAGGGAACCCCCCTGACCTCAGTATGAGCATGGGATTCATTCCACAGTGTTCCTAGCACTAAGAAACAAGGATAAAAAGAAACAAACTATGTATTTACCTCCAATGTACTAAAGGAGAGATAGGATGGATCAAGGGATGGAAGAAGGGACCTTCTATTGTGCATCCAGCATGTCTCTCTCGTGTTCATGTTGAAAAACATTCACACTAAGGTCCTTATTGGTATTCTGGAGTCTTGACACCACAGGAAGAAATGAAGAGTGAAAAAGCTCCTGAGAGCTCTGCACCCAGAGGGCAGGTTTTGACTGGTGGAGATGGAGAAGAAAATTGTTGAAAGAAGCCCATTTTAGGTCCTGTGCTACAGGTAGGGAAGAAACAGAATTATGAGCTTAAAACACCATAACGGACAAGAGCTCAGGATCAGATTGTCACAAGCCATTTGCAATATCCCAAATATCCCCAATGCTGCAAGTTCCAGTTCCAAAGCTCTTGGTTCCCTAACCCTACCACTAACCCTAACCCTACTCTATAGCACAGCCTCTCCCATCTCCAAACACACTGTGAGATAGGGCTTCTTCCTGACTCCAGTGCTTGTCCCATCTTGCCAGTTTGGGCAGGGGGGGCACTGGACTAAGCCCAAATGAGTAGGAACAACTCATGTCAAGTAATGGAAATGAGCACAGCATCCTGTGTTGACTTCCCTGGGCAGCCACATGTGTGTATGGCCACGTATCATAGAATCTTAGAATGGTGTGTTTTGAAGGGACCTTTAAAGGTCATCTAGCCTAGTTCTCATGCAGTGAGCAGGGACATCTGCAACTAGAGCAGGCTGCTCAGAGTCCCATCCAGCCTGATCTGGAATGTTTCTAGGGATGAGACATTGACCACCTCACACTGCTGGCTTCATCTCAGTCTGGGTTTGGGGGCTTGAATGTGTGTGGTAAAAGAGGGGAAAAGAAGAGAGTAAATGAATTGTGTCTATTATGAAAAGAAGCCTTTTTTTCCATATTGAAAAATACAGAAAAAAAATCATCTTAATGAAGCTGGAAACTATGGGGATTCTGTTTGGTTTTTTTTCAGAATTTTGGCTGATTGTTTTTCCTCACCAGGTCTTTCAACTATTTCCTCTCCTAGTTTTCCTACTTTACTGGCTCTGTTTAAATAGAAAGATGGATGGAAATAAACTGGAGAAATTGAAAAAAACCCCAAAATTTTCAAAATTAAAAAATTTACATTCATGTGACTATAAGGGATTTAGAAGGTAAAAAAAATAATTTTCTTTTGAAATGTGAGATTATTTTTACATTTAGACCAATAATTTCTTTCTTTTGTGGAAGGGGATCAATCCACTACACACCTACATTGTAGTAATTTTCTAAAAGGAAAACAAAACAAGAAGCTTTGTTTACCAAATTCTGCCAAATACTTCTAGTATGAACGTGGACAAATAATTTAATTTGCCAGTTTCTCAGTGCACTGTTTGCACAGTGAGAACAATACCACTTCCTTCTTCTCATCCTTTGTCTTGTTTATGGAGATAGTTCCTACTCCAGGGAGTACACAATCTCTAATTATGAACAACTAGCATAATAGCACCCTGATCTCTAGGACCTACCGCGAGACAAAGAACTAATAATCATCACAAGTCTTCTGATGTATGGTGTGCAAGAGCTAGGAACTGACATAATACTTCAAGAGAAATTAAAAACCTTTTTTTTCCTATTGCTGCCATTATACAGGCTTATACTTCCCAGCAAGCTTCTGCCTTTGCATGTCTTCCCTCTTCTTTTCAGAGCAGAAATAAAGTCTCACTAAGAAAATAAAGATTATGAATGGCCAGTATTTTCCTTCCTACCAGCTATTGTCACCCAGGAACATGCAGCAAAGGTTGTCTATGTTATCATTGAGCTTCACAGAGATCTGCAGAGATCAGCCAGCTGCTGGCCATATGCTTAATCCTAAAAGGAATTATCTGTGTTCTGTGTTGCCTCTACATGTCAGATTCCCTGTTTATGTATTTTTACTATATTATGGCATATTATAAATCCAGCTAGCTTAACTTTTATGTTTAGAATCCAAATCTTCCAGTTTTTGAGGGTGAGCTTCATTCAAATGAAATTCCACTGCCATTATGGAAAATTCAGCACCAAACGGGTTAAGAACAGTAAGATTTCATCCAAACATATCCAACACAAAACAAAAACTCTATGGAATTTCATTGACAATGACATCCCTCCTTTAGGGGTTGTGTTTTAATGATCTGATAGTATTTCATAGCAGACAGGATTTCCCATCAGCTCCCCCAGCTGTTCAGAACATCTGCCCAGCCAGTGACCCATGTGGTTTCTACCATGGAGATCCCCGGCCAGCCCAGTCATTGCAAGGGTGACAATGAGCTCCTTCCCTCCCCTCACCACTCCTTGCAAGAGGGCACTGTGAAACAGGGAATGATGGAGTGAATTGCTCACAGTCAGAGGAAACAGCTGACCTGAGAATTGAGTTCCAGTTGCTCAACTCTCTAGCAGGAGCCAAACCACAGGCTATTGTTTGCCATTGAAGTCAGATTTTATGAGTGGTCGCGCCATGCGCATACCCATCTGAAAATGATGCAAGGCTATGAGACCAGGGCAGGTTTTTATACTTCCAGACCACGGTAAATCCTTACCACAAAAGCATTCTAAAATGCCTTTTTACATAGCAGGCTTATTTTTCAGAACACAGGAACAGATCCCTTGGGGATGCAGATTGTTTCCTTAGGACTCAACTTAAACATTCCCATGTGGTAAAACGAAGTAGGAGGATCCAGTGAAAGGAGCTCTCACTTCTCATTTAATTTACTACCTAATACTGAGCAGCCCAAGATTTATACTACACTACAGAACTGTCTACATGTTTCCCCTTGTGGCAGATAGCAGATAACTGTTAATAGACTTGCTTAGAAAGTTTATTTAAAGGAAGAACTTAACTGTATTATTTTTCATGGAGGTGTGAACATTGCTTAAGGAGCTTAAGTCTCCATGTGTAAGTATTATCAGATAGGTTCATGAGGATGCTAATGTGTATTAATATGAAACTCCACAACCAGCTTTCACTGGTATACATAGATAGGGCCATTTTGTAAATAATGTCTTTCTGATATTGCAGAGTTCTGGGATTGCTGAATGTATTATTATTTCTGAGTATACTAATGTTAACACATAACACACAACCTCTCTATCCTCTTTCTGCAGCTCCTATACAAGCCACAACAAGACGACTCATGCAGAATCCAGTCTCTACAGCTGCACCTGGCACCTGCCTCAGTAAGGTTTTGTCCACCCTTCAAGACAGGATGATGCAACCATGGTGGGAAAATGAAGGTGTTGGAGGGGCTCTAAACTAATTGTCACTTTCACTTGTCAGATGGACCCATGTACTTTCATGCTCTGGTCCTAACTTAAATCTTTACTCCTCCATTGAAGGACAACAGCAAGGAGCTCACTGGGAGGTACCAGGCTTTGGTTTTGGTGCACTGCAGTATAGCTTGCCTGACCTCTTTCCATGACATGGAGCAACCTTAGCATCTTTGTTCTTTGCTAAGAGGGAAAGGTACACACAAAACACTGCTTGGCACTTTCCAGGTTATAACCCACACTGCACATGCGTGTGGCAATGAAAACATGATTAAAGTAGCATTTATTACATTATGTCCAGCTTTAGAGAAATATTTTAATAGACTAAAGAAAGAGCCATACATTTTCATATTTTGGTTTAGCTGTAAGGTTCACCTCCTGGTATTTACAACCTAAAGCACTCCAACACTGGGTTAGTTAATAGGATCCAGACAATGAAGCTGACTATTGGAAAAAGCAAGAGACTGTTTTAGTTTCACTAACCAAGAAGAAGAAAAGACCCAGCTTGATAAATGGTGAGAAGTATATTAGATGTTAAGAAATATTTCATTTTTAATAATCCTAGGTGTTACTGACAACCCAGGTAAAAAGCAAAGTTCATTTCTTCAAAATATATTTAATCTGACAGTATCCCTTTAATTAAGTAGCAATTTAGATTTTCCTCTCCTCTACATACAAAGCTTTAATGAAACATGAAAGCCACAAAAGAAATTTGTGTGTGTTTCATGGCAAGGCGTGAGGAATGATTTTCTGTTTAAATTCACAGACAGTAGCTGTACAAATAACATTTAATATTTGTCGGAAGCATTATCTGCCTTTTCCCCTCACAGCATTACATTACTAAGGTAATAAGTACACGAGAATACACGATTTCCTGGCTACTGTATTGAATATGCACCTTTAAACAAAGTTAGACTTGGGAATTTACCCATATCTTAAAATGCTAATCTAACACTAATTAAAAGGCCAGTGAATACGCTTTGATGGATTCCAGTTCATAGAATATGACAAATGAATTCAGATGGCTGGCAGGACTGCAGCAGAATGACAATACCGGAGCTGCAGCAAGCTGGGGGAAGCCGGGCGGGTGGCTCTGCGCACTGGCACGGGGGCAGGGAGGAGGGAGAGAGAGCTGGAGCTCACCATGGCTTCTGGGGGTGCTGCCATCCTCTCAAGGTGTGGCCAGCCACACTCTTTGTTTCTCATTACATAGCTGCTTTCCAGGCTGTGTTGAAACAATAACATGGCTTGTTGTGCATCCCACCCACCTTCCTTGTAATAGATACACCTCCCTGCTATTCCCTGTGCCATGTCGAGTTCTTCAGAAAGGACAACGGTCTCCCTGGGGAAAGAAAAGCCAAACTGCAGTTTCCTGTCTCCCACAAAACCAGGTCGTTTCACAGACTGCTTCAACCCCATAAGACCCATGAGTATCTATTGTTGAAAAAGCATAAAGAGGTCAGAGAAATATTTCTAAATGAGGTTCTGTGCCCCATATCTCCTGGAAATGACTCTGTCCTGTTGGTCCTCCTGTCTTAGAATCAGGACAAAATTAAAACCCAGCTTGCAATAGAATTTGGAATGATGCCCTGTGAGCTCTCAAGTGTGTGCATCTTTTGAATTGACCTCTTTAGAGGTATGATGATATGAAAGAAGTTGACTGAATTGCGCTCTTGTACCTTTACCTTCATCCCTCTCACATGAGGAAAGCCCAAATTTAATTCCTGCTAATTAAAAAGTTAGTGTAAAAAAGGTGATATTTTTTTAAGTAGTCTTCATAGATCTCATTTAACAAAGATGTGGAAGTTGGGATTTCCATGTACTATTATTAACCTGCCTATGTAAAACTGACTCAGTATTTCTTTCTTACACAGATTTATGTAAAAATTGTGGCAGAATTCACCATGCTTCCGTAGCCTTATTGGCTTTATAACCCCTTGGAGTTGCTTCCAGAATACTAAACACAAATGAGGCTGACCCACCATTTGAGAAACTTGGAAGAAAGAACACTTACTGGCCTGGGAAAAGAAAGCAGTAGCAATCATCAGTACAAGACCACAGTCTGTGGTCCCCATTCACAATGACTGAAGGAAGACCCAAATAGAGTAGCTGTGGAAGCAACATTATGCAAGATAAGTCTAGAAACGACCTCTTTCCTCACAGCAGAAAGGAGATCCTTCCTTATTGGGGTTCTCCTTATAACTAGCAGTTGAATTTTAGATATCTAATCTGTGATAAAATGAAAAGCAAGCAGCCTCTCACCAGGGACTAGCTTTTCACCAAAGCAGTCTTCACAGTAAAGATTTAAAATTGATTATTTCTAACAAATTCGGACTAGAGTCTGGAGAACACCCTTCCCACAGCTGAAGAAATATCTCAGCCACTGAGGCACCGGCTATCCAAGGGTTGACTGATCTTCCCTTAAAGTGTCATGTCAGTTTGTGTAAATAATTATATATTCACTGGATCAAAAAGAGAGTATCTGTACTTAGGGGTTAATGCACAAGTTCATTCACAGCCTCCCTATGAGGCAGTGTCAAAGTTTGAGTGGCTTTATATATACCCTCTGGCAAAAACAGCCTGAAACTGAGCAGTGTCTTTTAAAAGATCATTTTAAGCATTTTAGCAGTGGGCTCTGGGATGGCTCTGCATGTTTAAAAATCTGGCTCGGAGCACTTTGTATTCCAGGGTCTCACCGTGAAATGGTGCCAGTGCTGGATATTGAACTGTGCTCTTCTGAGGAATGTCTATCCAGATTTCTGCAAACAAGGCTTAGGGACTCTCCGAAGGTTTAGCAGAGTGGACACAGCACCACACGGATAGAGCCACACGGATCTGGGATTGGAGCTGGCTGGTTGTGAGCCAGCTTGGATTGAGGGCAGCAGGATCTTAGTGGGGCCTGCAGAAGACCATGGAAAAATATCCTGATCCATACCTTAAAACCAAGATCAGACTGTCCTTTCAAGGGGATGGGGGAGGGTGTTTTTTTCCAGATTGTTCTTTTTCCTTTGTGAGGGTGGATCTTACCATGGGCACAGCTGAATTGCTAGATGAAGAAAATTCTCCCTCTCACATGTGCTGCTTGATCTCACTATCACAAACTGTGTCTACACCCTTAATATGTCTCGTGACTGCCACTTCTGTGTTCCCCTGCTCTTCGATCAGAGATAAATAAACCAAAGACAGCATGATGCCTGTTATCTAAAAAGATTCAGGTAGAGCAAGTATCATAGCACAATCAGGGTACTTGAAAATTGTATTTTCCTGGAAAGGACTTTTCCTTGGCTTCTTGGATCATACACAGAGGAAGTCCAAGGTCTAGAGGGAAAAAATAACTCTTAGTAACAGAATGTTTGAACATTCATACAGGATTAATTACTTGTTTTATTTTTTTCTTTAATTTTAAATGATTGTACTGCTAGCAAAAGTGAAAAGTAAAGACTCTGATCTGTGCCAGGCACTTAGTACATGCAAATACTCTGCAAGTTTTTTCTATCTTGAAGAATTTCAGCATAGACTACAAAGGCAAAGTGGACTGAACTGATCCCTGGAGAAAACATGTGCAATTCCACTTATATAAAAAGACTGCCTGCTTCAATAGATCCATACCCATTTATCCTCAGGATGAATTCACACATTTTTTCTATTACTAGATGGACATCCTATTTCTAATGGAGTCTATGTGATCTAAGAACTGCCACTTTTTCTAGAAGTAAAATTCTATGCTTATATGATTAAATGCATGGCTGAGCAGGGCTGTAAATATCAATTGAAGTACATTAACATTTGTGATGCCAACATGATAAATCTGAAATACTGGGCTACATAAAAAACTTGAAACAAAGCTTCTGTTCAGTCTTTGTACAGCAAATCTTTTGTCCGTGGATTACACAGCTCTGGAAACATCACCAAAATGGATGAATTTCACAACAAATAATGGTGAATTTCTAAAAGTTATTCCCCAAAACCTATTTAAAGAAAAATTTGCATCCTAGATGTGATTACAGCTCATAAATTCCTAGATAACATTTAGTTATGACAATAATTAAGTAGATTGAAAATATTCAGTCTGGGATAAAGGCAAAATATATTAGACCTGAGGACTATAAGCAGAGGAAAATAGGTGCTTGTAACACAGTACTTGTGATTCACAAGGGTTGTTGCCAGGATCTCACTGTGTAGAAGTCAAATATCAGGATGTCTGTGCTTGGTTATGATTAACTTGAGATCAGGTCTCTGTGTCCTGTGAGTCATATCCTCCACAACCTTGGCCAACTTTCCTAACCTGCCTGTGCTCTTACTGTGGGGGGGAAAGTGTATTTACCCTAAATACTTGTGCCCTTGTGAGTCAGCAGTCCTAACTCTGAGCTGTGTGATAGGGATGAAGAGCATTTGACTAAGGGGCCATACACCTCAAGTAGTATTTTGTTTGTATCTGTGCAAGCATTGCATGTTCTGTCTACACCAGAGGGAGCTCAGACACGACAAGCAGAGGTTATACTATAGATTTATTTTCCACATCACACGACCACAGGGAGATGTTTTCAGAAGGTGTTCAGGATTCCCAGAACATTCTC
Source organism: Ceyx cyanopectus (assembly GCA_013401355.1). Lineage (NCBI taxonomy): Eukaryota > Metazoa > Chordata > Aves > Coraciiformes > Alcedinidae > Ceyx > Ceyx cyanopectus. Next base: position 81,854 of record VYZU01046237.1, read on the forward strand.
ACTAGATTATACTAAATGATGACCTGATCATTCACCAATTCATCATCGAATTTCCTCTTACTAAACTAAGGAAATCTGTGGATGAAGGTGTGCAAACTCCCAGCTGGCACTGAAAATGTATTGTATGCATGGTCTGTTTGGGAATGTTTCAGTTCTTATCAGCCTATCTACTGCCCTAGTGATGGTGATTGGTACACCTCCAGTAGCAGTCATCTGATCATCTTATGTGAGGGTAATGAAAGGGATATGTCAGTTATTATAAGCTCTCACTGAACAATACAAAAACAATTCTGAGAAGGTCTGTTTTTCACAGCAGTAGTTGTGTTGAATTTTACAGAGCTTCATATGTTGAAATTAGAAACAATATCCAGGCAGCCTTGAGCAAGCTGTTTAGGACCTTCCTGTACCAAGGTTACAGCACGTGATGCACTCTCAACTTGTGTAAACCAAGCATCTGCTTTTTAATAGACAGAAACTATCTCATTATTGACATCAGTGGTGCTGGGAGTTTCCACCACCCATTTACCTTTCTTTATCTCCAACTTTTTTGTACTCTCAATTCCTTTCCTAAAGTTTCTGTTTTTTTCACAGGTTTCACTATGCCCTTTTAGGTGCATCCAAGAAATAGAGTCTGAAGCCTGGACATCTCACAACAGTGGCTATCAGTTAAAACTTCCTCCACAGCCTCTTCAATGTCACTTTACTCAAGACTATGAGAAAGCCTTTCAGAACTGTCAGAGCTTTGGCCCAAATCTATTGACTGAGCCCATTAATTTGACTGGGAATCACACATGGTTCTGTACATATCTGATAGAACTCTGGCAACATGCATGTGGCAGGATCAAGGAAAATTAATGCAGAAGACAACAGCTCAGGCCCCTGTGAGGCAGTTAACATGTAGAAGAGCTCTTTCTATACAGGCTGTGTTAGCATTTAGGTGCTGGATTATGGTTAGCAGCCCCAAACACAGCAGTGCCAACTTCACTTTCTTAATCTAACAGCTGCCTTCAGAGTTTAAAGATTTAAAGATTCTCCACTCTGCACTGGAATAGGAGTGAATATCCATTCCCTTAGCAAATGCAGGTCCATGTCTCCAGTCTCGTTTGTTTTCATACAAATTTCGTCACCCTTATTTGTTCCAGCGCGGCCGCTTTTGGAGTAAAGGCTCTTCTTGATTGAGGGCAGCAGAATATGATCCCCAGAGATTTGTCTGTGGCTAAATCATGCCACTTTCATGATGAAAGAGTCTGGCAATATATTCCTAGAGCACAGGCTTTTTGAATGAAATAGAAAAAAAGAAAATTAATTACATCAAATAATTCCATACTTCAAATCCATGATACTGCACACCGACAACATCCAGCATTATCACCAGCTATCAGCATCAGTGAAGGTTGATTCCAATGGGAGTGCTGCCAGACTAAAACAGCACAAGGCCCTTGAGCACAGTGTGACCTGAGATCATGACAATATAAAAGGATTATTCCTTCCCTTTTTCCACTTCTGTAGGAGCCTCATCCTTCCTTTTGCTCCAACCTCCCTGCCTAATTCTGCCACACCCCCAGCTAGCTCCATAAAACTATTTGTGGAGTCATACTCTAAACTGATTATTTAAAGGAACTCCTTTAAAAATAAGACACCTTTTCCTCTGGTGAGAAGAGACTGAAAAGGAAGGACCCACTGCTCATACACACCAAAGATGAGTAACCTGAAGTCCTAACCCCATTGGTAGGCAGTCCACTCCAGGGTGTAAGGTGTGACACAGATCTTTAAACAGCCTGCTATAGGCAAGACAAGAAATAGGAGCCCCATGGAAAAGCATTTTGCTGCTTGACCTAGACCTCTCCTCTGAGCTGTTCCTTAAAAAGTGACCTAAAGCTTATTTTTAAATGTTGTTTGCTAAATAACAACAACAAATCATAGCAAGAGAAAGCAAAGGAAATGATTATTAAAAAAAAATAGAAAGCATTCTGTGATGTCTGTATTTCTATGGGCAAGGCCCTTGGCATTGCTGTGGTGAGAGCAGAGGGCAGTTTATAAACATGGTTCTATAAAAAAGTATTCAAATTGGAAATGCCCGTCTGGCTGACTCTCCCCCTTTGCAACTTGTGTACTCCTTCAGCAGATAACAGAGAGGACAGCTCTAGCTAGCAGGCTGCTCTCAACGTTCTCTTCATTAACTCTGGGAAAAAGAAAAGCTCCATTGCACGTTGTTTGATGGTAATTAGAAGCTGAATCACGCAATGCGTCAACCCTCCCATGTTCTTTGGGTGTTTACAGTTTACAGGAGCACATTACACCTAGTTTTATTTAGGGCTTTCTTAGAAACTGCAGGTATTACAGGAGTACAGTCTGGGGATCTGGTGACATAGTTAGAATATAATTGCAGAAAAGGCATTTTTATAAATTCTAGAGAAGAGGAAACAATTAAAAAAAAAATAATCTCAATGCCCCCTGGTTATGTTGGGAATCTTTGCAGTTCACAAAAGAATGGGATGAGCTTTCATCGCAGATGCAGAAGATGCAGATAATTTTTCACAGAACCATCACAGGCCCAGAGAAGATGTAGATTCTTTTCCTTGTCTCATTGAGCAGTTCTGGCAAATTCAGGGGGCTACTAGTTTGAAATTAATGGTCTCTATCAGTAGAAGCATTAAGAGATCCACTGGGGCAGCAATCAGTTCTCTACACAGAGAGCCTTAAAACACTATCCAAATAGATTCCAAAGGCAGCATTACACTTTGCTTGGTATCTAGTTTTGCTGTTTGGTGTATATAAATATATCGGTCATTTCAAATATATTGCCAAAAAGGATGAACAAAACTCCCCCTTTGGGTATCAGAAAACAGTTCTCATTTGGGTGAGAATCTTTATATCCATTAGATCTTATCTCTTACATCACATGAATTGCACTGGGTTACAGCAAAAATGGTGAGAGGCTTGTTCATTAAGGTATGTAAAACAAATAGAAACTCTGGTTTCAATCTGTGGCCACTTTATTTTGACCTGAAGCCATTTCAGCTGTACAACCCAAGTTGTCAGCCTACCTGGGAAGCTCATAGAGAGATGAATGTACTCTTTAAACTGGGATGATGACTCAATAACTGACACAGATTTGGAACTTGACCAACATCTTGCCATGACACTGTCTTTTTGCTGCAAACAGCTTTCTTTCTCCTTCCTCAGATCATATTTATGAACATAAGCAAATACTGAGCATAGCAAGAGCCATCACATGCAAAATCTCTAGTGCTCATTTGACAGATGAAGTTCGCTGATTGCATTTCTTAGTATCCATTTAACTCATATTTGTTTTTTTTGAGGAGCAAATGTTATATTCAGGTCTGATTCTAAGTAAAGAAATAGAAAAACTCTCAGGTCTTTTATATACAGTCCCAATGAAACTGAGAAGACAAGTTTGATGGTATAAACACAGCTGGAAGCAGATCAAAGCAACATAGGCATTTTCCAACAAGAAAGATGACAGCTTTTCTCAAATTAAATTAGGGCTTCTACTTACTCTCATGATGCTTAGAACATCTGCATTCAGAATCCCAGTTTTTTTATCCTGCTTAACATGGCACAAGGTAGTGAAGGGACCCAATTCCCAATGGTTTTCAAAGAGATGCAGGCACCTGCCTCACATTTGTTCTAGATTTCTTCCTCCAGCTCTGTCAAACTGCAGACAAACCAGGAGATTCCATTTGCCACTTTGCTGCCAGCTTGCAATTTGCCCTCACAAAAAATTGCTAAACCTTTGTATTCCTCTTTTTCACCACCCCATTTGTGAGGTAAAAACCACTCTATTTAATCTATTTAATATTTTTTAAAATGCTTAGAGATTGCACTAGAGGTACATTAGAAATACATGCACATCTAAATTACCAACATTCAAAAATAACAGGAAAAATACTTGTTGGTGGATTAACTGCCCATGATCAATGCCAAATAAAAATCTACTCTGGCTTTGCTTAGGTCATTTAGTGCTGCCCAATTCTCATGAAGTAAATATTTTGGAAAGTGGGGAATGCTCTGAGATTAAGCAATACATTACATTTTTTGATAAAATGCCAGAAGCCATAGGTGAATAGGAAACAGACATCAGTAATTACAGTTTGTACTTCAGCCATTTCAAAACCCTTTGCTTCAATGAGCAAGTATTAACTGGACAGACACTCCTTCACAAATTAGAGGTTGCAAAGGCTTATTACACACCATATTTATCTTTGAAACTTGTCCAACAGAATTAAACTAAAAAATATAATGATACAGGTTATGGTTGCAGGCAAAAACTATTAAAAGTCTAACAACTATATATATGTTTTTATCTGTCAAACTGTCCCTGCAGCCTCTCTTCGGTTTAGGCACTCAGGAATGCAGTATTAAAAAATACAAGTAATTGTGTTAGAATGCTGTTGTCAAACTTCAAACTGGGTGTATTTTATTACAACAGCTGATAAACTATTTCTTGACTGTGCAGGCCTACAAACTAGTAAGAGTTGCAAGAACATGAGCCCAGACTGTCCCCAGATGGAAGCAAATGGAAAAAAGGATGACACCCTTAGGGAAAGAGCACACAGAGACATCCATTTGCATCAGCCAGGTAAAACCAGTGGCCATCTATCCACCTCACTCTGTGACAGGACCTGACTAAAAAACTTCATGAAGGGACCTTACTGGTGAAGTCTGGCTCTTAACAGAGGTAACTGATCAGGCCAGGGAGCTCGAGCTACAGCCCTTACCCATTGTCCTTTGAACAAGTGTGAGAGGACATTCTCCTTTTCAAAGTTAGTTTTTCAGTTTACTCTGAAGAACTACACTTGAGAAGATACAAGATTTTCCCTCAAATGAGTTAAGACAACTCAGGACATCCCAGAGTACAACCACAGTTGGAAGAAATATGAAATCATGGTGGAGAAAGAACTGGATTCTGAGGGGGTAGGAAGGAGTTTAGGCAAGGCTGCCTTTTAACTGTTGCCCAACTCAGGGGATCATCAAATGAGCTCCTAACATATATTTGGCTTCACAACAGATTTGTACAGAAATTAACAACTCAAGTAAATTCCTCTAGATACATAATTTCAGTCAGATAGGGAGAGTGCAAACTTGTAATAATTCTTTTACCAAATGAAATCTCA
>VYZU01046238.1:10067-42128 GCA_013401355.1 Ceyx cyanopectus
GGGTGGCAGAGCCTGGCAGGGGCTGCCCAGGGAGGTTGTGGAGTCTCCTGCTCTGGAGACACTCCAGACCTGCCTGGATCTGTTCCTGGGTGACTTGGTCTAGGTGCCCCTGCTCTGGCAGGGGGGTTGCACTGGATGGATTTTCTAGCTCCCTTCCAGCCCCTGACACTCAGTGCCTGTGTGAGCAGCAGTGCCAGCCACGCGAGCGAGCTCACATCACCTGCTCCCACACCAACGGCATGGACTCAACTGAACCCCCAGCTCTGGGATGGTGTGACCCGTGGTTTACCCAGCCCTGGCAGAGGAGCCAAACAGTGAGAGACCCCTCAACCCCCACGGGCTGAGCCCCTGTGCCCATCCCCTGTGTGCAGAGGAGGCAGCAGCAGGACCAGGCTGCAGCTCAGAGCTCAGCTCCAGGGGCGGGGGCAGCTCATCCATCTTCCCGCGGGATGGTTGCTGGGCGACGGGAAGCTTTGGGCTGGGTGCTGACGTCTGGAGCAGACCTGCACCTCCTCCATCCTCCAACTAACTTGATTTTGATGGATTAACATTAGATGAAAATCTACTGTGCCTCTCTCTCTCTCCACCCCGCACACGGGGATCGTTAGGATACAAAGGAAAATACGACTTAGGATGTGTGCAGAGGCAAAGGAAAAGGGAGGCACTAATGAAATAAATCAGTGCTCTGAGGTGATCCCTTCATCTACGGTAGAGAAAAATATGCAGTTGGTAACATCTTGTAAGGGTAATAATAATCTAGCTAAAAACAGATACGTGCCCAAATGTTGATCCTCTTGCATCCCTGACACTCATATTCTTCAGAAATGCCACCTAGTCTTCCCCTGCCCCTTCTCAGATGATGTTTTAAGACTTTATGTCCCTTCACCTGCTGGAGACACCACTGGGACACAGAAAATTCCCTCTAATCCCAGCCAGGCAGGCATTTATACCCCTCTTATTAGCTCGGTATCCGAGTACCCTACTGAGCTGCATTACCATTAATTGTTTCTCAAGTGTCAGCTCCAGGCTCAGCTTTGCACAGTACAAAGCAAAGACCCCATCCCTGCCCCGAGGAGTTCTTCATGCTAAACAGATGGTTAATGACAGCTGCCTAATGACAGCCTTTGGACTGTTAGGGGATAACATCTATGGAACGGGGAATAAATTAACAAGGATTCATGACAAACTGAGCTTGATTTTCCCGAAGAGCTCTGGAAATCTGATGGTGACTTTTTCAAGATAGCCTGGAAACGGGTCCCGGGCTCGCGACCCAAAAAGTAGAACCTGGGGTTTTTTGCAAACTAAAAGCTTTAACTAAAATCTTTTACTGAAAAACTGACCAGTCTTCCACCAAACACACACAAGGTGTTTTTTTCAGAAAAGGAGAATTTTAAGGAAATCAAATTATTATTTTTTTTACATTAAATATAAGTTTTTGTTGCCCCTGAGTTTTAAAAAGTTCTTTCAAACAAAAGCACTGGGGCCACCAGCAGGGACCAGGCTGCAGTTGCCAGGAGTCATCTCCAACTGCCCAGCTGATGGGAATTCATTGGGTTCCACAAACTAATGACTGGTGCATTTCTCTGCCTGGTTGTGGCAGAGCTCAAAGCAGTGCTTCTGCTTGTTTCAATATGCATGTAAGGGGACAATTAGTTCTCATTACCTAAGAGAACATAAATCCGTGGAGCCCAGTTGCTGGAGTAGCCCATGTCCTCACAATGCATGTGGGTGGGATAAGCAAGGTCACAGATTATTTGAATTCTTCCAAAGCAACAGGCCTGTTGTGTTTCATTGCTGTTGATACTGGTGTCAAGTTATCTTCAGTGCCAGAAACCTGTTCATCATTTGGGTAACACGTGGCATTAAGTACAGGGTACTTCTCTATGATCTCCAGGAGCCAATTCTTCATTCTACAATACAACCACAGAAAAAATGTATTTTCTACTCCACTTGGCAACGTAATGCAAAAAACTGATGAGGTTTTTTTTTTCTCTCAATCTTATTGTGACCTTCTGGTATGGGGCAGGCTGCACCAGAGAGCTCTTCCCTACACACAGCATCACAGAGTGTCAGGGGTTGGAAGGGACCCAGAAGATCATCTAGTGCAACCCCCCTGCCAGAGCAGGATCACCTAGACTAAGTCACACCAGGCCTTTCCTGCACTCTAGAAAACACATTTCCAGTTTCTTACTTGACTCAGTCTAAATTCCCTCGTGGACTTCACAAATGTCCAGGTAAGATGCTAAAGCAGGAACTGTGACTGCAGACAGGTTTCTCGTGGATGGTGGAAGATGCAGGTCCAGCCACCTTTCAGTTACACTGCCCCAGTTCTAGCCCCCTAAGTAACACATTCAAAGGCTGTTAGAAGACAAAGTCCTTCCTTCAATCTGTCCCAAGTATTTCAGATCTTACAGCTCACTGTAAACTCAGACATTCATGCTTTTTCTGTGCAGACCTGTATTGAGCCTTTCTATGGCAGCAGCTAAAAGTCTGCACATGCAAGGCAGGTAAAATACCTGAAAAAAAAACTATTTCAGAGAAAATAAAACAAATCCTCAGCATTTACATTATGGCAAAAAAAATAAAATAAAATCACCACGGAGCATTTAAATAAAGGAGGCAACAGAACCTTCTCCCCCTTTAGATTAAAACCTTTATACCTTTCAGTAACTTCAATCTCAATTCAATTTAGAACGGCTCTGAGACAATCTAAAAAATAATTTGTGAACAGAATAATTGATAAGATTCTCAGGTTCTTATTTTTGTGTGCTCATATAATGGCAATTAAATCTAAGCACCTTTGTACAGCCTCTAAACAAGTACCTGTAAATGTAGGAGAATTTCTGAGTGGAGATTATGCATTAATGCTCAGAAAGTTTGCTCTTTCAAAGGTTGAAACAGAAATGTTCATATTCTCAGGCAAGTAAAAAACCTTAAGCAACTTTTGAATCAAGCTCATAGTATGTAATAACACTTTCAAGGCACGCTGCAATAAAAATGCCCAATACACATTTCTGGAATAGCCTTCTCATTCTAAGGAAACTTCTTTTCCTTCAATTAAATACCTAAACTCAGGTGGGAATCAGATTGTTATGTATTTTTAGGAACAAATACACACTTTCACCTGTGTTGGAGAGGAAAGTGAAGAACATTTTATATATATATATANACCTCATCCAATACTTTCTTTGAGGGTTCACAGTATGGATCCCCTTCTAGAAAATCTTAAATATGAGCAGGCAACACAAAACAATGAGTAATGAGTGGCTGTGCATGAGAGAGTAACATTAAGACCAGAGGAAAAAAATCCCTGCCCCTATTTCCCTGACAGCTACCTGCAAATCTTGCCTATTTTGGAAGAGGAAAGGATGTCTGCCTACAGCCTGGTGCTAGAGCTGAGCTGCAGGTAAGAAAAGGCTGCACAATTTCTGCCCAGCTTTCCCAGGAGAGGCAGAAAGAAAGGAACATCCCCGTTGAAAGTGAAACTTGCAGCCATGACCTTACAATGAACTTAAAAAGAAAAAGCAGGCAACTCACTGTCAGATTTACACCTAGAACTCCTCCTTGCTGCAACAGGCACTGGCCCAGCACCCAGCACTGGGAGCAAAGTGCATCCAGATGGACCCTGCTGGGTGAAATCCCCCATCCCCTGTCTGAGAGCAGCCCTCGGGCTGCAGGAGCAGAGCTGCCTCCTTGGGATGGGAGCCCTTTCTGGCTTAGTCTAATAGTGGGAACAACTGGGACATGAGGGCAGGTCTTGAACAGCAAGTTGGTATTGTGTAAGGCCACAAAAAAACTCCAAGAGATTTCACAGAATCACAGGGGTTGGAAGTGACCTCTGGAGATGGAGTGCAAGCCCCTGCCAGAGCAGCATCACCCAGGGCAGGCCACCCAGGAACAGATCCAGGCAGGTCTGGAGTGTCTCCAGAGCAGGAGACTCCACAACCCCCCTGGGCAGCCCCTGCCAGGCTCTGCCACCCTCACTGGGAAGAAATTCTTCCTCATGTTGAGGTGGAACTTCTGTGTTTCACCTTCCTACCATTGCCTCTTGTCCTATCCCAGGGCAGCTCTGAAAAGAGCCTGGCTCCTTCCACTTGACACCCATCCTTCAATATTTGTAAAGATCAAGAAGATCCCCTCTCGGCCTTCTCTTCTCCAGCTAAACAGCCCCAGGGCTCTCAGCCTTTCCTCAGCAGAGAGATGTTCCAGTCCCTGCAGCATCTTCCCAGCTCTCCATTGGCCTCTCTCTAGTATTTCCCTGTCCCTCTTGAACTGGGGAGACCAGAACTGGACACAGTGCTCCAGATGTGGTCTCACTGGTGCAGAGCAGAGGGGAAGGAGAATCTCTCTTGACCTGCTGCCCACACTCCTCTTTATGCCCCCCATCTAAACAATACCCAAAGAATCACAGTAGGGCAGATGAATGAGCAGAATTTTTGCAATGAAATAAAACCACATAGAATAGAACCTGCATGGTGTTTATGTCAGGGGGTCACCTATATCAGTCTAAAGGAATTAACAGTGTGGTCCTAGTAATAGCTGAACTAGCTTGAAGACTTGCACCCAAACTACACAACTGAGGCACTCCTTATTTCTACTCTAAGTAGCTTCAAAACCCACCTCTTCTGTAGCACAGAAATGGAGAGCTAGGGAAAAAAAAAAGTAAATCCCAAGCACTACATCAAAAATCCCTGCAGCTTCTTTGGTGCCTTTAATTTGCATAGGAAAAAAAACAAACAAAAAAAACCCCAACAGATTTCTTTCCAAATCACTTTGGACTTAGTGAAGCCTCAGCATGGTCTCTTCAGACAAGTTCAACTTTATTCCTTGTAGCCTGTCTAAAAATGTAACTAAATCAAGATGCTCTTGTTTTTTAGACCAAAATCTAAGCATGACCATTTCCTTTCCTTCATTAGCAGAAGAATGCACGCATGGGACATGGGATGAAAACATAATAGTGATTAGATTTGGGGAAAACAACAACAAACAAAGAAAAAACACACACACAAAAAAAAAACCACCAAAAAAATACCACGAACAGAGCAATGGGAGATATCAAGAGAACAAAGATTAGGGAGCTCTGTTCCTATGGCCTACCAGTCTCTTTCAGAGTATCTAACAGAAGTGAAGCAGTGACCCTCTCACTGCTGATCTCAGCATCCTCAAAAGTCACTGAGATCCTTCACTGGGATCAGGATTTTATCCCAGTCTCCAAATAATGAACCCCTGACCTGCAGATGGCCTGAACAGAGGTTAAAGTTACTCCTCTATCTCCTCAGATGCTATTTCAGCTAGGATAAAATCCCATGAAAAAATTAAATCCAAAAGCAAACCCCCCAGGCACAGCAGCTCCCACAGTTTCCAAACGTGCTCCTTTCCATTGCTGCTGAGGACAGAGATTGAGAGTGAATGATCTCAGCAGCTTACCTGGATACACAGGGATTTGCAGTGGATTTGTGCTCCACCTCCACCTGCACACTTCTGGAAAGCCTTGCCTTGCCCTGGATCTGAAGCAGCAAAGCCAGAGCCTGCTGTGAGCCTCACCATCATGGGCTTGCCTCCAGCTGCAGGCAGCTTCCCAAGAGAAGGGCAAACCTTGAAGTGGTAACACTTCACAGACACCCTCCACATCTGGATTCTGCTCCAGGTGTGCCACAGGCTGCCAGGTGATACCCAGCCACCTGGAGCAGCACAGTCCCCAGCTGCTGAATGAGGGCAATTGCTTCATGGCACATAAGAAATCCTACAGATGGCAAGATAAAAGCAACTTCCTAATCGTTTTTCTGTTCCTAATGGTAATTATATTGATGTTCTTTTCATGAAAATAAAAAACCTCAACAGCCCCATGTTACAGGTTTGTTAAGGGGCTACATTTAGAACCTGCAGAATCTGCTAAGTTTAAAGACCCACAGCAAAACCAACAGGCACCAACACAGAAAGTACAGTATGTCAGCAGATACCCTGTGTCAACACACACACCAGCTGAGGAACTGGTATGTTTACATCTCAGGAGACAGAGACCTAGACCAAAAGAGAACTGGAGGAGAACCTGTTCCCTCTCTGAAATGGCACCATGCAGGAAAAAAAATGCTTTCTGCTGTGCTAAAACATCTCAATGTATAGCCTTCTTCTTGTGCTTTGGAAACAAGACTTCCATACAGAGTGATGCAAGCAGAGAGTAATGTATTCAATCAAAACCAGTCTTCACCTCGGGAGCAGCTGCAGATCAATATGTGTCCAGTGGCACTGAGTCTGCAAAACTCAACCCACAAAAACTCCCAACTACAGGTAGCAGCAGTTTGCCAGAGAAAGGCTACTGAAGAAATCCAAGCTACCAAAGCATACCCTCTACACACACCCATCCCAGCCTGCCACAGCAATTAACTTCTGAGTTTTGGTGCTCAGCATCATTCTTTTTTAGCAGTTGCTGTTCCTATGAACAACCCTTGGGTGATGTCCAAAGAAAAGGGGAGTTTCTGCCACGGGCAGCCTGGAGCATTCCTCCCCTGCAAAATGAGGCAATAAAATCAGCAGGTCAGTGTGCTTGGAAATAACTCAACCCACTTCTGTGGGCCAGAGCTGTGGCCAAGGAGGTGACAGGGTGAACAAGCAGCCTGGCTAGGCAAGAACTCCCTGGGAGCTGCCTCTGCAGTACCTCAGGCTACATGATGCTCTACACAGGAGACCCAAAAGCAGGCAGTTTGTTCCAGGTACCTGAGCAGTGTCCAGCTTTCAGGGCAACAGCCATCCAAGCCCAGGAAAGGAGCTGGTTTGAAAGCACATTTAGCAGATGAACAGCAGAGCCCTAGGCTCAGTGCAGCCACTGGGGAGATATTTGAGGGCATGTGTCTACATGGCTGCAAACACTACTAACCAGATGTGAACCTGCCTTAACCAGGAGCTAAAATACAACTCTTAGCATGGTCTAGACTGACAACTGTTTGGCCCTAGATTAATGAATGTAATACCTGACAAGAGCAATTGGAGATTAATGGCCTGTAACTGCTTGGCTAGCTTGCACTCTGTAGGGTCAAGTACATTAATGTCAGGAAAGAAATAGTTTGTCTCAACCCAGTGCTAGCACTACAAGGACCCAATGAACTTGGAAATCTGAGGGCCAGGCTCTCAGAGCCACTTTCTGTCATGATGGTTTAGTGGTGGGGACCCTTCACCAGGGGCTCACCAGGAAGGGTCCCCATGCAGAGACTCCAGCTCCCTGCAGCACACTGCAGAGACACCCCAGTGGGCATTCACTCAGGCCACCTGCAGGACTCACTGAGGCAGAAGGTTCAGGGCAGCAAAAGCAGCAGATGTGAGAGCAGAGATGCTCTCTGGGATTCATCCCACCTCTGGCCAGGGCTGGGATGAATCCCAGAATCACAGACCTGTCAGGGTCGGAAGGGACCTTAAAGCTCATCCAGTTCCAACCCCCTGCCATGGCAGGGACAGCTCCCAGCAGAGCAGGGTGCTCAGAGCCCCAGCCAGCCTGGCCTGAGACACTGCCAGGAGAAGGATGAAGGCAGCCTGAGACTCAGACACCTACATGCAGCACTCTGCACCCACGGGTTCTTGGACAGCACATCTTCATACAGCAGAGAAATATGGGTCAACATTTTCTCCTGCTCATGGTCACTGTAAAAATTTCACAGCTTTTAAGATTTTTAGAAACATATATTTTGCTCTGCTTTCCAACACCAGGGTTTTTCTAGGAGGCTTGGGACCCAACTGATCAGTGGCCAGGCTCACTGGAGGACCTGTGCTCACCTCCAAATAACTGATGCACTCATGCTATAGAGCTGAAACACTGCAACCTAAAGCAGTTCTCCTCCATTCACAGTCCCCAGCTCCACCTGAATTAGGGTTAGCCTCATTCAGCTTTTCTTTAAAAAAGAAAAAGAAATGACAGATAACATGGAGATTAAACTGGAACTACCCTACTTGAGAAACTGCTTTTTTGGAATGCACAGTGAAGAAAAAATAAAAAATATGTATCTCATACAGCTCCCAGGGGAAAAATTAATATCCCAGTTGCCCTTAAAAGAGTCCAGTAAAAGTGATGAGTAAATCTGTAAGCACATGATGCTAAGGCTCCTTTGAACTCCTTCAGATGAATCTTTTCCCTACATCTACAGGTAGCAGAAATTATGTCTGTGGGACTGCTGTTCATATGCACCTTATGGGTGCAGACAGGACTATATTTATACAACAAAAATTGCATCACCCTATGCTAAATCTTCAAAGCACAGAATAGTCTGAAATAGTTTACAAAACCTCTCTCTTAACCCCTTTATTCCTTGGTTTCTCAAATGTTAAGAGTGGAAGGAAAACCCAGGAGGAGCTTTAATAAAATATAGTCAATATAGTCAGCCTGCCTCTGAGAGCAGGGGCCGTGAGTGGGCATGGAGAGAACAGGGGTTCTGTTCCCAACACCACCCCATCTCCTCTTCCAGTCCTCAGCCAACTTCACACCACCCCAGAGCAGCAGGATGCAGGGCACCAAGATGCTGCAGGGAGTGGAGATCTCCCTGCTGAGGAGAGGCTGAGAGAGCTGGGGCTCTTTAGCCTGGAGAAGAGGAGACTGAGGGGGGAGCTCAGCAGTGTCTGTCAAGATGTTGAGGGCAGTGTAGGGAGGATGGAGCCAGACTCTGCTCAGTGCCATCCAGGGGCAGGACAAGAGGCAATGGGAGTCAGTTGGAGCACAAGAGGTTGAGGGGAAACACAAGGAACAACTTGTTCCCAATGAGGGTGCCACTGTGACTCTGTGAATCTGTGATCTTTGAGCAGAAACCCTGTTCCCAGCGTGGCTGTGGGATGTGCACTGCAGACAGTCCCAGAGTCTCACAGACACAGAATCACAGGAAGTCAGAGGTTGGAAGGGAGCTGGAAGATCATCTAGTGCAACCCCCCTGCCAGAGCAGGGGCACCTAGACCAAGGCACCCAGGAACAGATCCAGGCAGGGCTGGAGTGTCTCCAGAGCAGGAGACTCCACAACCTCCCTGGGCAGCCCCTTGCAGAGTCCTTCACACCAACACCACCACGGCCAGGCCCATCGTAGCTGTTGAGTACTCAAGTGCAAAATCAGCTGTCTAGCCAGAGGAGAGGAAAAAGAGACCAAAACAAAGCTCCAGAGGCATTATTCACTGTTAACTGTTCTTTCCAGAAACATAATATTATGGGGATTTCACATATTTCCTGGTAGGGAGATTTTCGTGGTGGCTTTTAAAAATGAATTATTAGTAAGATATAAATCCCCACAGCTACAATCAGCAAGAAATCCTTTCAAACACACATATATACACATTAAAACTTGAGTATCATACCTTTCTCCTAAAAAGCAATTGCTGCTGTCAAGTACATGCTTATATTACAGCCACATTCTCTTTTTAAGAATAGTTAACCAGAAAAACATACAGAGATATTTAATCAAGTTGGAGGTGGTTTTGTTTTGTTTTTTTTAATGACCTAATGTTTTGGTTTGCAACTGCTGCCAACTCACACTGGGTGGAAATATAGTACTGTCAGCATTTAATTATTATTTGAACACAGATTTCTCTACCTTCCTACAGTGAAGAAATAGCTAGAAAAAAAAAAAAAACAAAACCTGCAGCAATGAGCAGCTTTTTAAGTCATTAGACACAATCCTCATTATTTGGCCATATTGGAAATGACTATTTAAGGACACACAGAATTCCACTCTGCTAGCCCCTGATACGACAGGTGCTCCCCAGTTTGCACCTCCCCAGCCAGCCAGAGGGCCAGCATCCAAGGGGCAGCCAGGAGAGAATGCAAACACCTTGCCCTGGAAGCTGCCAGGCTGTGACAGAGCTCGATGGAATATGTGCCAAAGAACTGAAACACAGAGCACTTGGTGGGTGTTGAACCTTGGGCCTTAAACAACAAATCAGATTGCTTCTTTTTGGCAGCTCAAAATCAGTTCTCTTCATTTTTCCCCTTGATGCCTGAAACAAACTCAATCCTGCAACATGGAAGAGACTACTAGAAAATACATGTGCTGACCTGCTGCAGACTGGAAGATGGGTTTGTTTCACAAAGTGGGGGGAAAAAAAAAAAAACCAAAACAGGCTGCATAAGCTCAGAAGAAATCCAGAGCTGTGCTGCTCATGGCAAACTCCCAGCAGCACACAAGTGTTGCATTTTGTGGTGCTCTGAAGCCCAGAAAGGTGTGTGGAGAGAGCTCTGCCCATGCTCTTGGTCACTCTGGCAAGAGCCTGCTCCCTGCTTTTTCCAAACAAGCAAGATTTAGGATTCAGCCACTGCAAAAATCAACAGAAAGAAGAGAGCAGCAAAGCAGACTCGTGGCAGCAGCATGTGTTAAATGGTGCAAAGCAGGAAGGGCTGTGAGGATGCACATGGTAACTTTATCTCCCAGAGCGGATGGAGTAGTCAGCCACACACTTAATAAAACAAGTATTAGCCTGTGATAGCAATCTCAGATAACACCAAGAGGTTTGTCACACAAGGAAAAAAGATAAAGGCCAAAAAAAATAATTTTTTTTAATGCTATTGTTGGACTTGTGACCATAGAAACCACGTTTAACCTTAACAGAAGATCCCACTCTGCAGGTGAAACCTTGAGAAACAAGAGCACCTCGTTGGGTATACACTGGCCTTTGCACAACATCACACTCCTACTGAAAAGAGAAACATGGAGGGACAGACAAGAATAGAGGTTAGGAACAGTGAGGTGACAGGTTTTGTTTCTCTGATGGCAAGGCCAGGTTTTCTCACCAGTGGGCAGGAATGAAGCATTGCTCTCCTCTACCTGGAAAAAAACAGTCTGTGGATGTGGAGTTGAACAACCAGATGGTGACTATAAATGGAATCTACCTGTGATAAATAAGGAGGAAGCTCCTTCAGCTGCTTAACATTAACTCTTCTCACACTGGGCTTGACGTGTTCATTTCTAGAGTGAAGGGCAAATGTTTAAGGAGCCACACAAAATTCCAGGTCTGCAGCATAAAACAGAGGGAAATCAGGAGTGATCAGCATGGATCCACCAAGGTGAAATCATGTTGGACCAGTGTGCTAGCCTTCTGTGATGGCACGGCCAGCCAGCAGAACACAGATGCTGTCTACCTTGGCTTCAGCAAGGCTTTTCACACCGTCCTCTGTAACATCCTTATAGGTCAGCTGAGGAGGTGTGAGTTGGATGAGTGGACAGTGAGGTGTGCTGAGAGCTGGCTGAGTGGCAGAGCTCAGAGGGGTGTGATTAGTGGTGCAAAGCCTAGTCCATGGCTAGAACACATGAGCAGTGTTCCCTCAGGATCAGCTCTGGGTACAGTCTTGTTAACATTATCCTGGTTTGAGCAGAACAGATTTGTTCTAGTTATCATTACCAACATTACCCTAGTTGAACTGAACTAATTCTACCCATCTGAGGTTAACAGTGTGTTTTTGCAGTGTCTACCTCCAGAAGTGATGGGGCTTGATGTTCACAGTTACTACCAAGGACTGGCATGCAGATGGGCTCTTGCTTGCACATACTCCGATAGAAACTCAGGTCACTGCTAAACCTTGCATACTGAAGTTTAGTAACAGTAAAGCTATAGCATGACCTGCTGGAAACTAACTCTGCAGAGAAGGACCCAGGAGCCCTGGTGGGGAACAAATTCATCATGAGTCAGGAATGTGCCCTCATAGCCAGGAAGGCCACTGGTATCTTGAGATGCAGTAAGAAGAGTGTGACCAGCAGGCTGAAGGAGGTTCTCCTCCCCCTCTGCTCTGCCCCAGTGAGGCCACATCTGGAGCCCTGTGTCCAGCTCTGGGCTCCCCAGGTCAAGACAGACAAGGAAATACTGGAGAGGGTCCAAGGGAGAGCTACAAAGATGATGAGGGGTCTGGAGCATCTCTGAGTTGAGGAAAGGCTGAGAGAGGTGGGGTGTTCAGCCTGGAGAAGGCTGAGAGGGGATCTCTCAGTGCTAATCAACACCTGCAGGGTGGGTGTCAAGAGGCTGGGGCCAGACTCTTGTCAGTGGTGCCCAGCAACAGGACAAGGGGCAATGGGCACAACCTGGAACACAGGCAGTTCCACCTCAACATAAGGGAAAAAATTCCTTACTGTGAGGCTGCCAGAGCCTGGAGCAGGCTGCACAGAGAGGTTGTGGAGTCCTCTGAAGGCTTTTAAAACCCACCTCAGCATTTTCCTGTGTAACCTACTCTGAGTGATCCTGCTCTGGCAGGGGGTTGGACTGGATCTCCAGAGGTCCCTTCCAACACCCACCATGCTGGGATGCTGTGAAACAGCTCTGGTCAATGGGAGTATTTGAATGTCACTTTGTTAGGCTGTGCATTGCATTTGACAGAGCTAGCAAAGGAAATGAGAAGTGATAACTGATAGTGCTGTGATTAGATCAGCCACCTTGGGAAAGGTGCTGAAGCAGAGATATTTCACTGAAATAAGGAGAATCCTGGGAATAGATTTCTGGCAAGTGATGGCAAAGGAGATATGGCCAGAATCAGAAATGGATTTTGCAGGCAGATAAAACGTAATAGATAGAAGGCAGCTCCAAATGATATATTGTGAGGGCACATAGAGCAACTATAAAGTTTGTTCAGTTATTTAACAGAGAGATCCTAGAAAGACTTAACTCCAAACTACACTTGCTGTGTTATTAACTTTAATGTGCAGAAATAAAACAATGTTTCATTAAAGATCCTAGTAAAAAAGCAAGCTCCCTTCTCCCCAGCTACCCACCTCTGACTCCAGAAGAGTTGCATTACTTTGTACTACAAAATAGAAGTGAATCAGGAATCTCTTCTTGGGCTTCTGACTGACAAAGATGCATTAAAATGTATGTTACACTATTTTATCTTGAAGGAAGTTGCTTTAATAACAAAGGGTGACTACTGGCAGTGGAAATTAATGCATTGTAATAAACTAATTACATGCATTTCTATTACCTAACCATGTCTCCTTCTGCAGCTCAGACATGAAGCCATTCTTTAGGCAGCTACTTAGACATTTCAGGAGAAGAGAGTTAACTTTATTGACTATTACAAAAGCCTGCAGTCATCCTGCTATCCACATCTGTCTACCTCCTCCTTACTAAGTTTAGCTAATTAAAGACAACTAGTCTGCAGTTCTGGAAAGCATGGTGACTGAGACACAAGACCTGATGAGGGGAAATGCTGCTACCTGGGTTCACAACTTAGAGAACAAGAGTTGATCACCAGAAGACAAGTATGTTGCCAGGTCATCTTTACTTCTTCCCACACACAAGACTTTGAAATCAGTCTGTGGGCTTAAGGGTCTGCAAGTCAGTAAAGGACAAGAAAATGTGCCCAGGGGGATGAGTTGGGTTCTCTGCTCCTCCCTTCATTGTCTGATAAAGTGTGCACATTGTCTGTTAAACATCTGCACAAAGTAATGGACTGAACACTGTTCATAGCAGGATGCAGATTTCATGGTCCCAGCAATATAAAGCTATGATGTGACATACCTGCATATAAAGAAGCCTTCTCATCTGCTGGCTCCAAAGAGCCATTTGTGCATCACTCACACTGCCAGAGTGGGAATACTCGTATAAATTACCTTTGGTATCAATGAAGAATGCACTTGGGAGAGTGAAGAAGTCTGGGAGTACAACCAAATATTAACACTGTTTACCTACTACTGGAATACAAATTAATAATAATCATCACCATTGCTGTACCAATGACAGCAATAGAGCACCAAATTTTGCATCCATAAAATCAGATGTGACTGTCCCAAGTGAGCTCCCCATGAACACATGAAGGTGAACTGCAAACATCAACTACTTATGTGATCAAATACCAAGTTACTCGGGCAAAACCTTAAATGAAATCAGCCGAGAGAATCAGAGTCCATAGATTTGGGCATGAAAAGGGACAAGCTTCACATTCACACCCACACTGGCACCAGAAAGAAAGACTGTCTAGATATTCCAAGCCATGCTGCTTGCTTCAACACTTGTAGAACCTGTGATGCTTGCTCACCTACAGATGCTGAGCTACTTGCCCCTCGCATCTGGACACAGCACCAATACCTGAGAGTCTCCATCAAAACAAAGCTCTACTTTGAAATAAAAGCAGCTGTTCCCAACAGCCCATGAACTGAATCCTGCTGCCTGACTTTGTCATCATTGTTTTGAATGAGCAAGAGGTGAGAGAGCAATTTCTGTCTATATTAATCAGTATTTAAGTGGTTTCCTGCTCATTCTTTCATGTGCTGAAAGTTATTTTGATAATAAGAAATCCAGTGAAAATAAGCAGGCCAGTAGCAGTTGCTCCAGAAACACCAATGATACTGTGGATACCCTCCAAATTTCCCCAGTGTTCCAATGTTACTGGAAAGTGACAGGAACTTAAATAAAGCATGTGAAATACGACATCAGGATAAGTAATTATCATGGTGTAGAGACTTCTGTACTGGAATAATTTTTTGCTCCAAATATTTCATTTAGGCTGTATGTTTTTGAGTGCAGGAAAAGAAAAATATTTTTCCCTATGGCAGAGCAGGGTGCTTGGGATCCCTGCTGCTCTGTGGTCCCAGCTCTTACACCCACACAATTAGCAGTAGCTAACAGTAGTAAGAGATTAAACACAAACTCAGAATGAAAATTACTATGAGAAAAACAAATCCTGCTCCAGATTTCAAAGCAGTTCCTGAACTGCCCACATCACACCGTGAACAGGCATCCTCTTCTGAGCAGAAAGCACTTTGCACAGAAAATCAAGAAGGGAGAAAGCCTGGCTTGAATAAACCAACAGCCCGCATGGGGAGTGCAGAGTCCACCAGTTGGGGACATAACCCTGCCAGGGAGAAAAGGCAAGTGGGCAAGACCAATGCTATTCCCAATCACCAGCACAGCACAGGCTGTTTTGTCAGCTCCTTGACAAAAAAGAACACAGCTTTCTGGTAAAGCCTTCACCACTAATACTGTGAAACTAATCCCTCAAGTCCAGCGCAGGGCCACCAAGATGCTGAAGGGAGTGGAGATCTCCCTGCTGAGGAGAGGCTGAGAGAGCTGGGGCTCTTTAGCCTGGAGGAGACTGAGGGGGGAGCTCAGCAGTGTCTGTCAAGATGTTGAGGGCAGTGTAGGGAGGATGGAGCCAGACTCTGCTCAGTGTCATCCAGGGACAGGACAAGAGGCAATGGGAGTCAGTTGGAGTACAAGAGGTTGAGGGGAAACACAAGGAGAAACTTGTTCCCAGTGAGGGTGGCAGAGCCTGGCAGGGGCTGCCCAGGGAGGTTGTGGAGTCTCCTGCTCTGGAGACACTCCAGACCTGCCTGAATCTGTTCCTGGGTGACTTGGTCTAGGTGCCCCTGCTCTGGCAGGGGGGTTGCACTAGATGATCTTCTAGCTCCCTTCCAACCCCTCACACTGTGATTCTGTGTAATAAGGGGCTCAAGGACTAGACACTTGTGCCTGGCCCTTTCTTTGTCTGTTGCACCTCTTGAGCACTTCCATACAACTCTCCCACCTGACAGCACAGGCATGAATCACTAGCAAGGCCAATCCTACAGCCACGATCTTTAATAATCAGCATGGGTGACTTCTGAGGGTGCAAGGCCTCATTGCCAGCACATTAGGAACCAGTCCAAGGCTGCTGCCTGAGCTCACACCATCCCTCATCATCCCAGCAGCCAGGAGTGGGAGTAAGTGCCTCAGCTCTGCAACCACCACTGCCAGAGGGTAACTAATGCTTTATGAAGATAACCCACCCTAGTGACCTGTGGTGAAAGACTCTGGATCCTGCTACTGTGCCCCTGAGCCCTCCATACCTTCCCTTGCTTTTCCCAGGAGTCACCTCTCAACTATTTTAGCATCAAGATGCTCAAATTCTTTTCTCAAACTGATCAATGTCAGCAACACACTTTTGATACAACTAGAAAAGAAACTGTCCCACCTGGAAAGCCAAAAAGTTTTGTTTCTGAAGGCAAAGACTTTCCAGCCCAGGCTGGCTGCATCTGAGGTGCTGGATAAGGAACTCCCCAGAGTCACTGAAGAGGAATGGAACTGTCCTCACTCATCACACACAGCATGCTGGCTTACAAAACCCACAAATAAACTTTTTTTTAAAAGTTTCTTTTTCACTTTGGATACTTGTTAAATTGTTCTTGCTTGGTACAGCTAAGCCAGTCTCATTTCCAGTCAGGCTGCTTCCAGTTGCTGCAGCAGGCCCCAGGCCTGTCATGGGTTACAACTGCCCCTGTGATGAGACCTGCTTATGAACAAGGGTGACCATTCTAACATACATGCCTGATTTCTCCTTTTTTTTCTCATTTTTCCTATCTCTTAACTCATTTTTTCCAGTCCGTGTTTTCTTCCTCCTTGCACAAACTCACTCCAGGATGAAATGTGTCCAGAGATCTCCCGCTCAGTCACAACAAAAGCTGAAGCCATTTCCCTCAGACCTTCTTCATCACACCTCAGCCCTGCTCCCACCAGATGTCACAGGCCAGAAGAGAACTCATCTGCCACCTCCCCTGTGCCCTCGTGCCCACAGCATCACCACTGAGCACCACCCTGCTCCCCCACATGGGACCAAACACAGCAGCACAGCAACCCCAGCTACAACGCCAGGGCATTCCTTCAAAACCCTCAACTTCCCTGCACCTGCTCTGAACCTCCTGAACCCACCCCAGCTGCAACACCTCCCCCGAGACCCCAACTGCAGCTGGCACACACCCAGCTACAGCTGCCATGGTCACCTCACCCCCCAGAGCAGAGGTGCAGAGCTCTGCTCAGAGCAGCCTCAGCAGCACCATGCAGCACAGCATCAGTTAGTGATGCTGCCATCACCATCCACAGGACATCAAGATGCTGCCCCATGACATCAAACTACTCCACAACAGAGGACACAGAGGGGAGAAAAAAAAAAAATCAATCAAATATATCAGTGAAGATGTACTTTCTTTATAGCTCAGCTTTTCAAAGTTTACTAACTGTGGTCGAGATTATCCACGGCTCATGCCTCTAAAGAAGTCAGTGTAATTCAATTTCTCTTCACAACCCTAAGTAACAACTGTAAGTCTTTTCTACCTTTCCAGTTGTTCCAGACTTGAATGACTCTTGTTCCACCTTGGCAATTGCTCTGTACCTCCATGTCCTGCTCCAGCCTCGGCCTTTCCCCCCACATCCCATTCCCACTCTCCCTCACACACCAATCACTCCCATGCCAATGGGAAGCTTTGGCACTGATGCTCCTCCCCAGCCAAGCCCACCCCTCAGCTGCCTTGTTGACATCTCTTGGCTGGGGATCTTCTTGGCAAATCAAACCCAATATATTCCATTTGACAAGTAAAGCCCTTCAGACAGGTCACTCAGCATCTCCTGTATTTGTTCTTGTAACCTTCTGTTCTCTGGTTTCCCAATAGTCACACTTTTCACTACATGTAACCTCCTGAAATTCTTACCTGGCCATTACTTCTCTGATGCTTCCAACCCAGAAGTTCTCTCCACTCTCTCAAGGCTCCTTTACCTACCCACCATGCAAGTTCAATGCCAATTTCATTAGAACAAAATTAAAAAGCACCTACTTAACACAGCGTGGGCACATACCTGCAAACTGAGGCACCATGAGGGTGGTGTTATTTGTGCCATCCTAACACCAAACATCAATCCCAGCTATGGAACTTGAAAGTTTCAGAACTATTTTAATATTAGGATAAATCTCTGCTTAAACCAAACATGCCTCAGTGTAAAACAACTGAAATGATATCACAGTAATACCCTGTGTCCTCACACTCTCTAGACCAAGTGGTTAAGCTTTGTAATGGCTGGAGGCTTGGCACTTAGTGGCTCCAACCCAATCAGCACTGCTATCTTCGTATAAATGTTTTTATCTTGTAAAAACAAACAAATAAACACACACACAAGCAAACCAAAAAAAAACTCAGAAAAACCTTGCATGTTTTGCTCTGTTTATAATCTATTGCAAAAAAAGAAAAGCTCTTTCCAAAGAGCAGTTATAGAGTTTTCCACACCTGGAGGGATGTGAGAGTATGGGAGGAAGATCAGGGCCTTAATTAAAGTACTATGAACTTCACCATATGCACAACGCCAGAATGATGAAATGTTAATGAAGTGAAAATATATTAGTGAATTATTAAAATTTCACTCCTCTGCAAAACATGAAGTGAGAAAATACCAGTGAAGACAATGATAAAAATAGGACCAAAACATTTGGATGCCTTCTCCACCTCCAACAAAAAAAAAAAGTTTTTGAAAATCTGGTGTTAAAATGAACATATTAATTTGGTGCCTTCTACAAATGATCTGCTGTAAACTCCAGATCAAAACAAGCTGGAGCTGGGGGTAAAATCCTGTTAAAGCTGGATAGGTCAAACCTTCAGCTTTCTGCCCCCTCTTGTAACCCACTGATGCCTCTGATCTTTCTACAGCAAGCCCAGCCAGCAATGAAATTGGCACTGAGGTGTTACTGAGGGGAGTGACAGTGAAATGCTCT
This sequence comes from Ceyx cyanopectus, assembly GCA_013401355.1. Taxonomy (NCBI): domain Eukaryota; kingdom Metazoa; phylum Chordata; class Aves; order Coraciiformes; family Alcedinidae; genus Ceyx; species Ceyx cyanopectus. The sequence continues at coordinate 28,522 of VYZU01046238.1, forward strand.
GCAAGGATGAGGAGTTTGCATCTGCTCCCTGTGCTGGAAGCTGACTTCATCCAAAGCCTGGCCTCGCCACAAGGCCCAAGAGGAAAACCAAACCAAGACAAAACAAACAAGCATAAAACACACCCCAAAAAAACCAAACCACAAAACCAAACCAAGCAGCATCTCTGTCCCAGCAAACTGCAGAGCTGCCAGGGGGTTGGCAAGCCTGAGACAGGAGGCAGGGTCACGGGAGACACGAGGCTGCTGCTTGGGTTGGCAGGGCAGGCACAGGTTTTGCAAAGAACTACAATGAAAAGAGCAACAGCTCTGCCATGCAGAATTGAGAACCAGTTTCCAACAGAGCTGGCACTCCGTGAAATGCTTCTGGGATTGACTGGTACATAAAGCCCAGTCACCTAGGAAGTCTCATGTATTTTCCTTGTGACAAATAAATATGCCCAGGTCTCCCGAGAGGGCTGTATCAGTAAGCAGGTGGCAGGTAAGCAGTCTGCAATTGGGCTCCCAGCACAAAACCTTGCACTCAACCTCAGCAAACAGAGTTCACGTGCAGAATCCCAACACAGCCCTGCATGTGGGAGGTGGGCAAAGGAAAAAGACAGTGTGAGCCAAAACCATCTTTAATATGAAACCCATCGTTATTTGGTTTTAATCTACTTTAAAAGTAGTAAAAGGTAAAAACATCCAGTGCTGGAAATTTCATTTCACTGGCTACCATTGATAATTCCTGATAATGCTGGAAAAACAGCAGTGCAAAGAGCTAAGCAGATCATTCCATTCAGTGGCACCTATCAACCCTGCCCACAGGTCACAGCCTTGCCATCTGTCTGTCCTGCAGTCAGCACCGACCCACAGAACATCACCTTCAGCTAAGAGACTCAGACCACAGACAGAGAAATCAAAGGCAAGAGTGATCAAATACTGTCCAGCAGAATAATCAGAGGTTTGACCTCCAGCAGATTCAGCCTGTTCAGTTTCTGTAGACATTACAGAATAGATCAGCTTTAGGGAGTGTCTTGGAAGGGGGTAACATGTCACTTCTGTTCCTCCCCAAAGTGCCCCCCAGCCAGCAAGCAGCCACCACCAGCACCTGGGCTAAGGTGAGGGTGTTCCTACACAATCTGAACCACTTGAAAGCTGTGTGCCACCACAGCAAATTGTGGCCACTCCCCAGACCCCTCTCACCAGCCACCTCCAGAGTGCACATCCAGAAGGTGGACAACCAGGGCACAGGGAGCCTCTCTTCTTCATGAGCTACCAAGGTGCAAACTTCAGGCCAGACAACCAGCTTCAGATCAATTAAAAGTCCCAAGACTGCTAAAGGCACCTGCAGTGTTACAGTGAAGTTAAGGAGGGTTTGAGTTACCCTGATGTTTGACAGCTAAACTTCAGGCACCTCAAATGGAGTAGGGTTTCCAAGGCCTAGGAGAGAGCCACTTGCCAAAACTGCCTTGCCTTCCAAGAGTCTGGTTTCCCAGAATTATCTGATCACCTCTGAAAAAAGCACAGCCATCAGTTTTACGTTTAAATGAAACACTGGTTTGTTGGAGTATTTTTTTTTCATTATTTTGTTAGTTTTACTTTGGCAGGTTATGAGCCAAATGCAGATCCATGACACACATTTCAAAGCTGTAGCCAGGTCGTGCTGCACTGTGTCACATCTCAAGCCATGAACTGGCACATTCTAGACTCAGCCAGGATACAGCCCAGCTTAGGCTTCTGCCAGGAACAGCTCTTAACACCAAGACATCTCCTGTGCCAAATATCTTGAGGCCAGGCAGGTTCTCAGAAGTTTACTTCTCCATGTTTCCCCCTCAAAACTCTCTGAAAAGTTCAGCTTAAAACAAATACTCCATTGTGAGCTGACACCAGAAAAATAATGTTTATTTCCCAAAACTTTCCTGCTTACTAGAACACAAAGACAAAAAGCCCTCCCCTTTAGTCTGGATTTTTGTCCAAATCCGTGTCTAATTTGACAAGCCTCCAACCTGTCATCATCATGACACCAGGACAGACAGGCACCAATACATAACTGGTATTTTCTGGAAGCACTGATCCTATTCTCCCTCCCAGCCACACGCCTCAGATACTTACACACTGTATTGGCACCTGAGCAGCAGCACACTCAGGAAAGGCAGAGCACATTTGCAAAGTTTTCATCCATTAGCAATTGGTAATTAAGGGCCAATTCATTTGACTCTTCAGCTCTGCTCCTAATTTGCCCTGCAACTTTGGGGAGTCCACGTGGAACGCTCCATTTTGGCCTCCTATGCTCACACATCTTCTGTGGATAATAAAAAATGAATTTCTTTCAAACGCTTTATGATCCATGATGAAAGGCAGATCAGAAGTGTGAGGACTTCTACTATTAGTAAATTAACTGGTACATTTTTTGATCTTTCATTCAAGTGGGGGGGGAATCCTATCCGAGTATCATTAATGAGACTCAGAAGGTATAGACTGAAAATTGGCTATTTCTGCAAACGTAGCCCAGAGAGGTTGTTAGGTGGTTTTTTCTAACAGCAAAGCACAGCAGGACAACACAACCATTTGACTTCTTGCATTTCCCTCTGGATAACTGACACCATCAAACTTTTACAAACTCAAGCCATCAGAAATAAACAGAGTAGCACAGACACGGAGGAGGAGGATGAAGAGTAAATCTAGAAAGTACCTAATGCAGCTCATTTCCTTCACTGTAAAAACAAGTAACTGCCACACTTCCTGCACTGAGCCTGCCTGGAGACAAGGGTACCCCCAGCACCAGAAATCCCTCCTCCAAGCCAGCACACTTCCACCACCAAGCCACACCTTCTCCAGTCGAAATCCACAGCAAATAAAAGCAGCATCTGGCTCATCAGGCATGGATTGAAAATGCAACTGCTCAACTCAACCTTTCCCCAGTGCAGAGAGGGGTTCCCAGCTGCTGTACCCCAGAGCCACCCCAGCCCAGCAGCCAGCTCCTTCAGCTGGGCTTGCTCCCACTGACTTGACTCTTTCTTCAGGCTGCTCTGCCCACAGACTGCCTGATTTTAAAACCAGGCCTTGGGTTTTTCAGTTGGCAAGATCCAAAGGCATGGGTGGAGAGGGTGCTGAGCTTCATCCCAGCACCCTGCAGGATTTACCACCTGATACACAAGACCTGCTTACCAGCCTCCAGTTTTCCTAAGAAATAACAATGTAAAAAGTAAAATACGCAGGCAAAGAGACAACAGAGGTCAAACTGTTCATTTAAGGCTTCAAAGTGATGATTTATCCAGGGGGTGAAGCAATCAAGTGCTTTTTCTCAGCTTGGTCACTGCAAAATGAAGACTAAAGGAAGCAACAAAATTAAATGCTTCACAGAAAACGCTGAGACTACCCAAAAACAACTTCCCATCAAAAACATCTGATATAACCACTACTGCCCAAGAAAATTAGCAAAAAACATTAACACATCTGCGAGTCTGCAGTGAAATACTTCTCTCCTCCTGCAAAAGCAGAGTAGCTCTCTCCTTTCACACACAATAAACTTTCAATAGTCCAGCAAAGTAAAACTTCCATTTACTGCAATAATAGTCTGATTTTCTCATGCTGCTTTCATCAGTAATGAAGTGTACTTTATTCTCATATCTCTACTTTTGTCCTCAAATAACATGCTATAAACCAAGAGCCTTTTTTTTTTTTTTTTTCCTATGAAAAGCAATTGCCCAGGTTTTCCCAGAGACATTTGGGAAAACCTGGGCAAAACCTTTGGCTTTTTATTATGTTTTGGGGTTGGTTTTTATTTGCAGGTGAGGCAGAATTGTGAGTCAGGCTTAATACCAAAACATTACATTTTAGTATAACTTGGAAATGAGGAGCAACAGAGGGAAAACTAATCAGTCCCAGCTTTCTCTCTTAGATTCTCCACTTAGATTTACTCTCAGATTCTCACGAAAAGAAATGTGGCCTGGCTATTTGATTTAAAACAAACCAAACAAAAAACAAACAAGTCATCCCTGCTACATCAGATGTCACCTCCGCGGTCCTCTTGTTGGAAGCCATTCCCCCCGCAGTCTGTCTGTCTGTCTGCTGTCCCTCCAGCCCCGCAGCAGCCTCCCCTGGCTGGGGCAGGGCTGCGGATCCCCACCGCCCCGGGCTGGGAGGTGCGGGACAAGGGCCAGGGAGGAGAGCGGGGAGCCGGCAGCTCGGAGCTGTATTGTAAAATGACCTTCATTTGACAGGCACGTTCTCGGGTTTCAACAGATGCTGTGGGAAAGGCAGCAGCAGCCCAGGCAGCACGCAGCATTTCTGATGATATGCAGACTTTTTTTCTTTTTCTTTCCTTTTTTTTTTAATACATGGGTGGGGGGGGGGGGGGAATAAGTCTTCTCAGTTTCCATGACAACAGTGTCTCCACTTGTCTGTTATTAGACACCATCCGCTTCCTGTGTCTAAATTTTTAAACCAATCAGAAAAGTGTTTATAGATTTTTTCCAGCTCCTGGGACAGTCCATCTCCTCCACGAGAGCTCCTTTCCTGACACGTAACGCTCGGGCAGCCAGCGCTGCGAGGCCTTATATTGGGCTGCAAAGTGCTGCCAGTTGATGCTGTTTACCGGCTGACCCGTGGGCTACGCTGGAGAAAACCGGGGGTTCGCTGCCGGGTTTACCGTGTCCTTAACAGACGCCGGGTTTTTTTCCGTAACTCATTTTCATTGTTTGCTCATTTTTTCTTGATTCCCGTTCATCCCGTGAAACGGAGCGAGCCCCCCGAGCGTGGGAAACAGAGGTGCGAGGGGCTCGGTACCCAGCGGGGCAACGCTCCGCTCGGCTCTGACGTGAATGGCTCCAGAGCAGCTCAGCACCGCCTGCTGCAATTAAAGTTTCAGCGACCCGGGCGGCCAGAGCAGCGACCAGGGCGGCCAGAGCAGCCCTGCGAAGCCAGCTCCGATCAAACCCATCGCGACTGACCGCAGCCCGCTCGGCAGCTCCACACCGAGACCCTCCTCCGGAGCGCGGGGGTACGTGGATAGATTCTGAAGAAATTAATTGGCCCTAACTCCTGCTAAGTTAAGAGCCGGCAGCGAAACAGGCAAGCTAAAGGGAGCTGATGAGAAAAGCCCTTTTCTGGGGCTCTGACAGACCAGCCCTGCCAGAGGATGCCCTTCAGGCGTGTGTGCAGACACCGACGGAGCCCCTCCAGAACGCAGCGGCTCCTTCCCGGGCACCGCAGGAACAAAAGGAGGCGGCGGGGAGGCTGCCCCGTCACCGGCTGCCCCAGCAGCGCCCAGCGGGGCCCGGCCGGAGCCGCGACCCTTCCGCCCAGACCGTCCAACGCGGGGCCGGCGCTGTCGGGGGACAGTTCTCCCGAGATGTGGCCCTGCCCAGCCCGGGCCACCCTGCCCCGCCGCCTCCGTTCCGTTCCGCGCCGCCCTCCCTCCCTGTCCCCGTGCCGGCGGTGCTGAGCGCCGGAGGGGCTCGGCAGCGGGACAGGCGACGCGGGACAACTCCGACTAGCGCCCCGGGGCGGCACCACCGCCCGTCCGCGGCGCCCAGCGGCACCAAAAGTTTGGCCGGGGCTTCCGTAGCCCAGGAGGGGCCGGATCGCGGGGGTGGGTTGGCACCTACCCGCCCGCACACGCTCCCGATGACACCGCGAAACGCCATCGCGGCCGCCGCTTACCTCCTCGCCGCGGCCCTCCGGCTCCCGCCGCCGCGGGGGTGGCTGCTCCCCGCGGCCGGCCCCGCTCCGCGCCCCGCGGCGGGAGGCNGCAGCTGCCGGCGGGGTGCCCGCGACGAGCCTCCGCAAAGGAAAGTTCGGGAGAGGAGGCAGCCCGGCGGCGGGAAGCCGTGCTGCGGGGGCCGCCGCGCCCGGGCCGTGTTTTGCTGCGGGTGTGCGGGGACGCAGCTGCCCTGCGGCGGGGGAAGGCGGAGGGGGGTCGGTCTCACGCTTTCCTGGCCCCGCGGGGGAAACCCCGCTCGGCCCTCTGGCCCTCAGGGCACCCGGGAGGGGCACGACCCCCGTGAATGGCTGCACGACTTGGCCATCACATCGCAAACGAGCGAGCTTCCCGCCGCTGGAGCCAGACTTGTGCGTGTGCAAAGTCAGACATCAGAGCTAAAACTGTTCGTTTTGTTACCGTCTCGCCAGCCGAGAGCTCCAGCCGAGGCCGGGCACCTGTTATACTCTATTCCTGACAGTTGAAAACAGAGAGAACTCCCCCTGCTAAGAGAGGTCACCATAGCAAAGGTGCACGCTGCCTCCTTCTCCTCTTCCTCACTCCCCTATCCCTTTGCAACACTCATCCCAGGGTCCTCCTCCTGCCTCTCCTCCCGTGCCCTCAGAGGCTGAACTGGGACCCCTCACAGAGTCACAGAGTGTGAGGGGTTGGAAGGGAGCTAGAAGATCATCTAGTGCAACCCCCCTGCCAGAGCAGGGGCACCTAGACCAAGGCACCCAGGAACAGATCCAGGCAGGGCTGGAGTGTCTCCAGAGCAGGAGACTCCACAACCTCCCTGGGCAGCCCCTGCCAGGCTCTGCCACCCTCACTGGCAACAAGTTNAATCTGTCTGTTCTGAACTGGGGTGCCCAGCACTGGACACAGTATCCAGGTGGGGTCTCTCTCAGCAGTGCAGAGTAGAGGGGGAGGAGACCCTCCCTTGCCCTGCTGGCCACACTTCTCCTAATACATCCCAGGATCCATTGGCCTGCTTGGCTGCCAGGGCTCATTGTTGCCTCACGGTCACCCCCTGTCCACCAGGACCCCTCTGTAAGAGCCAAGGCTGCAGAGTCTCAGAGGGAGCTGGCACCATCAGCGCTGCCACACACCCAGGGAACTGTCAGGGGTATTTAATTATTCATTGTAAATTTACCTTTCTCCAACCAGCCTCACAGAGTGGCAACTCAGGCTGTGTGCAGTTGCTGCAGTGACTGTAGGAAGAGCTTGATCCATTTAGATTTATTTTGCCATACCATGGGAATTGCTGGTTGGGCATGAACTGAGATTTTTTTCCCTACAATCCTTTCCTCGACACTGAGTTGGACAGGGCAGAAGGAGAGCCATGTCCTGACAACCTTTTTTCCAGCCTATCCAAACTCCACTGCTCACCTGGACAGGGTTCCCAATGCCAGGCCCAACACACTTTGGTGTGGGAGCAACATGAAGAGACCCAGATCCTGCAACCAGCATATTGCAACCTCCAGAGGTCAACAGCCTACAAAAAGTAGCAACTCTGAATTCTGATGATAAGATTTAGGAAAAAAAAAAAAAAATCATGTTCTGCTGTATCTGTATCAAATACAGCTTTCTGTGTAGAATGGAATGGAAGTGTCATTCCTCTGCCCTTTCTTCTTATTATCTCAGGATGGATTTTGAAAAGCTGGCGTAGGTTGAAGTAGCAGCTCAGACCTTTCATTTGGAAAAACTGCTGGCATGAAACTTCTCCCTGCCCCCACCTTGGTCCCAGCTATCTCCCTGGGCACTGCTCGTGCAGATGGCCACAACCCCCTGTTGACTTCCTGATGCACACATCTTCAGTGGATGGACAGGCTCAGTTGACTTCAAAGGGAATAAAAAACCCTGGGGTTTCCCAAGCAAACTTAGAGCTTTCCTTTTAGAGGTGGTTTTGGACACAGAGGAATTCGCATCCCACAGGATTCCTGCATAAGACACACAGGTCCCTCATGTTCAGCTGGGAATTTTCTACTGACTTCTCCACAATATGCCTGAGACTGTAGCAGGAGAGATCAGCCCTGCTCACTCAATGACCTTACAGCAAAGCACTGACAAAAAACAGAAGGTGTGGGATAAACCCAGCACTGGAATCCTCTCCCAGGCTTGTTTCCTACTTCACTGGCATGGCAGCCATGGGAGATGCTCTCGAATTAGGAACATTTTATTTGGATTTAATGGAAACACCCCAAAGGTGGCTGAGCATTTGCACTCAACTATGGGTGCAGATAGACCTGGGAACCCCAGACACCAGGTTAACAACAAGACATCTATTAACTGTTTTAAAAAATACAAATCTGTTTGCAGCATCACCATGTAAGGAAACCCCACAGATGCCAACTAGAGTCTCCACGAAGGGCAAAATCCTGGCCCCACTGAAGGAACCCCCAGCTCACACAAGCATCATGGATACCACCCATGCCAATTACCCTTTGCAGGGCTACTCCATATCAACGTTAGAAAGAAAGGCTTTTTTCCTGTGCTTACCCATTAACTCTAAGGCAGGTAATTTGCCTAATGAAATCAGTAGTAAGGCTTCTTTGTCCTTTGATCAGAGTGTCTGAATGACTCTCTCTGCCTATATCTGTGCTGACCACAGCAGTTTTAAACCTCAGCCTAAGTTCCTGCAAAATGTGGCCACAAGTACGTGCATTTCCTTTCTTCTGTTGTTTGCTTCCAGTGATGAAAGCTTCATTATTCTTTCATTTCTTCCTCCTTCCTCCCACTCATATATTTCAGGCTTTCTTACAAGCTTTGTAGCTATACTTCCCACCTCCTCCTCATTTAGATCCTTCCTAAAGAAAAGAGTGTTTTGAAGACCCATATTTGCAAGGGAAAAAATATTAATAGTGGAAACTTTCTCAGAGATGCATTTTTCTTATGTTTCAAAGTGATCTTGTCTCTCTGTATCAATCTTAGCAATGTTAACTCTGTCATGTCAAGGGCTGCTTTGTTATCTGTATCTGCTGGATTAAAGTAATGGAGATTAAATTTCTACCTCCTACCTCTCTGGTGACTTTTCCCAGTTACCTATTTGCCATTACTATCCAACAGTGCAAAACCAGACTGCAAATTAAAAAATAAATAAATCAATAAATCTAACTTTTCAGATATACCAAATATACCCAGTGCCTCGCTTTGGTGTGCCTGACTTGACTTATACTTCATCTTTTCATTGGACAAATACCTACAGAGTTGCAGGTTAATGTATTGCTGCCTTTCAGGTGCACAGGGAACACTGCCCAAGCCCTGCACCAAAACACTCCTGTTTCCAGTGCTGCACACCCAGCTACTCCAGGACACGAGGCTGAGCTCCAGAGAAAGCAGTGAAATACAGGGGGTGATGGTAACAACATTCCCTCTGTCATGACTGTGAATCAAGTCCCACTTGCATTCCCCATGGACCACCAGACAGATCATTTATGGTCACAAAGGGGTACTTAATTATGCACATATATGTGCTCTTGTGCTACTTTAATAACAATGCAACAGGCACTTGAGCAATAGATTTGATTTTATGAACCAAAAGGATAAGAACTCAGGTTCTCTGGTGCACAACGAAACTGGATTTTTCCACTCTTCCTTATTTTATTTTTGTTACCCTTAAACTCTGGTGTATCCTGCAAGTATTAGGGCTCATTAACTTTGTTTCAGCTTCTCCTTTGTGTTAACAGGACTCTTATTTTAGTAACATTAATCCCTTGAATGCTAAGACTTAAATATTTAATAGAAGTCATTAGTAGAATTATGTGTGAGGACGTGTAAGAAAGATCATGGTTCCTTACAGTTGCTGCTGAATCTCTGTCTGTCAGTGGTCATCTTGGCTTATTCTCTGTTTGGGCCAGTCCTGCAGCTTTTACCTTGCCATGGCTGGGATCATCTGATGCATGCTTACAGTCAGCTCCTGCCCACACACCTCGTGCATTCTCCAAACTCAAACATGTACCTGGGAACAGCAGCCTTCCTTCATGACCCAAACAACCATTTTAGAAGAGAAATGCCATTTAACCATAGAAATGCCATTTAATTATGGAAAGAATGGTTAAAAAAATACTTCGCATCCACTTTATATTGTGGTCTTGCCAGCATCTATTAAATTAAACTTCTACAGATCTGAGCACCCCTTTTGGAGTCTTGCTCTCAACAACCTCTGCTTAAGTGGTCCTCTATAAATTCTCTGGGGTCTTTCATGTCTTGCTTTCCAGACGCCCACATTACTCCCAGGGACACCTCTCCAGCAATCCTAGGAGGGGTCCAGTCAAGACATGACAGTGAAGGATGCTTGCTGTGTTTCCCAAGTGTTTCCTCAAAAATGTATGCCTGGATCCATCTTCTCTCTCCCGAGTACACATCTTGACAATGCAGCAATTGAAGTGGCTCAACCTATGCACACAGTAAACATGTCAGCACAGCACATTCATCAATTATTGCTGCCAATGCCACAACTGCCACAAGGATTTTTCAACTTGAAGCCATAGAAGAGGATCTTCAGTGGCAGAAATGCTGAAAGAATGAAAGCAAAAAGGAAGAAGGCTATGTGTTAACCTCATGCAGCTAGGATCCAAGATGGCATATGCTTTATTGCCAGTAGAAAAAAAAAAAAAAAGACTGATGACTATTCAGAAGCAGATTTAGAATAATAGAAAAATACCAGAAAACATTTATGAAGCTGTTTTGTTACTGCCAAACTTAGTCCTACCTGTCTGTCTGAGGGAATCACTAGGAAGCATGGTAGTCAAGAGGATTTATCAAACCAGTTTTCCTTTTATTTTCAATTCTTTAATTACACGTCCTGGAATTTACACAATAGTCACAAGTGTTACTTTGGTTACAACCACATCACTAAGATTCACTCTATTCTAGGTCTAGCCTAGAGCAAAGGGATGCTCATTGCCTCCTGATTCACATCAGCATCTGCTCCCCAGGCCTCTTCCCCCTCTCCTCTTTCTCACACTTCTGTCCTTCTCAGGCTGTCCCCCTGTGCTGCCCTCCTGCCATGCTGTCCCACACGGGCAGCTGTTCTTGCCTTCTTCTCAGCTGGGAGATTTTTTTGCTCCCGGGTGTTGCTCAGCTTGCCTTCTGAAGTGGCACTGCTGAGCCACTGGCAGGCCCCATGTGACAGCACAAGGTCTAGGTCACTCTTACAGGCAGTTCAAGCAAATCTGCTTTGCTTAGCATAGAAATGGATTCAAAAGATGGAGCACCCCTGTTTGGATATTTTTTTGTGGCTGAAGAGCAATCAGAAAGTGCTATGATGCTGCAGGCAAATAGCTTTTGTAGCTACCCTGACAGAGCATCTGGAGCTCTTTGCCAGCTCAGTAAATCCAGCCACCCCTTCCCCAAGTCTGCCACAGAGGCTCTGAGCTGCCCCCGTGCCCCAAAGCTGTGTAGTGGCACACAGCTGAGGCCAAAAGGCTGAAAATCAGACTGTTAATAGCTGGGGTTTGTCAAAGCTGGGGCTGCACCTGGCATGATGTCTGTGCCTGGCATCTTCCCAGGCTCGGCTTGGGCAGGTGATGGCAATTTCAGCCCTACCAGTGCCCGGGGCTGTGGAGGAGCAGCTTTGGGTCTGCTCTGGTGTTGTGCTAACTTGCTCTGCACCACTGAGGCTAATCATTTGTCCCACAAGCACATGAACTACCCATATAACCTCATCTGGCTTTGCATTTCCCAGTTGTGTAGCTTTGCTCCTTCCAGCAATGCTTTTAGCAGAGGTCCCAGCAGATTATAGACTGGCCTTCAGCAGGGCACTCCTCACTCACCCATTTGAATTATGGCAGAATTTTTTTTCCAGCATCTTGGTTATTTCACTGGCTTTCAAATTCTGATGAATGGCATCTAATTCATTTGGTCTCTTTTTTTTTTTTTTCTCTGCTTCTGATACTGTTTTGTCTTTCATACATATAAAGAGTAAATGGTGAGAGAGATTTTTACTACCTATTAATCCAATATGCCAGCTCAGTATGCCATTCAGTACTTCTTAGGCATTTAAAAAACATCTGCTACCTGTATGAAAATGAAGGAGATGAAAGTAAACAAGGAAACCTCCCAGGTATTAGCCCTGATACAAGAAGTAAGACCAGAGTGTTGTGCAGCAAGAAGACAAGAGCCTTTTGGCTGATCTGCCAAAACAGAGGGATGGAGAACCCTGGCCACAGATTTCTTCCTAACTCCCTTTTTCTCACTTACCAAAGTCTGTGCTCTGCTTTATTAATCTCACCTAGGCTGGTATTAGTAACATGGCTTTGCTGGATCATGTTTAGTTGTTCGTGTATTTGGATTAATTTAACATGAGCTTTACTGAGAGAGTCTTTCCTCCTTCAGGCTGAGAGCTTTCTGTTTCTAATAAGCACAACTATATTATTCTATGATCACCTCTTTGTCCCTGAGAAAACAAAACCTCCACATTTTATTGGAATGAATCAAAGACAGTGATCAAGTTATCCCCTAGACTAGTTTTATATATTTCACATTAAATAATGTAAATCATAATAATGCATTTAATCAGAAAAAAAAGAACTTTTTCTACCAATTTTTTACTTTTCATGTTAAATGTTTACACTGCAAAGGCAGCCCATCTGGTTTAGATTGTAGGATGGAAATCACAAGACTTACCCACCATCCCCTTACTTGTAATTCTGGAAAAGCCTGGAAGTACTTTGGCAACATAATATGTTTCCCTGCCTCCTGTAGAAATAAATCTCCAGCTTCAGAGTAGATTGAAGCAGACAACAAGTTAATTTTGAGACGTAGACCTAAGGTAGAAAGTGGGCAGCCAAATTCAGAGTTGTGGTTAACCCAGTGGTTGGAGCTCACACTGAGATGCTGTGCAATCTCCAATCAAGCCTAGGCTTGGACGCTGCACCCTGCTGAAGTTCAGCCACACCTGGATGGCTGAGTCCCTGACACTTCCCCAGAATCAGGGTGTTAGTAGCCTGGCTCCTCGGATAGTTCACTGAATACAGATGCAAATGGAGGAGGTGCAGCTATTGCAGAATTACCCATCACAGGTATTTGTGTGGTGATGATCTCAGTATCGTTAACGTGCTGCTTCTCACACAACCAAAGAAACATCACTGTCTCCATTTTACAGGTGAGGCATGAGTGTGCAAAAAGACTAAGTCACACGTGGAGTCTAAATAAATAACATCTGGGAGCTGAGTCCTCAAAGAATGCTGCAGCAACTGGGCAGCCATTCACCAGCTGAATTCCATGGGACACAGGCTACAGAAATCTGATAGCTAAAGGGCACTTGTCCTGCAGAGTTCCCAGAGCACTTTGGTAAGGTGTGTGACCAGCCTTCCTCCCCATCTGCAGGTGGGAAATGGAAACAGAAGCAAATCCTTAGGAAAGGTTATGAACCAGTGCAATGGATTGCAGAACCTGAGTCGAGAAGGACCAGGCTTGGGAAATGCTTCAAGGTAGCTGGGTGGGACATTTACTACATTTTAAGGAATTATTAGATACAGTTGCTGTTTGTTCATGAACTGTTACAGGTTGATGTTCCCAGTGACAGTGGAAACTCAGAATTCCTTGTTCTGCCAGCAGCAGGGAGGGTAGCAGGTGCCACGATGACAAAAGGCTGTATGCTGGCCAGTTTGGGCCACTCTGGGCATAGCCAGCCATGTGGAACTGATAAAAGCTCTGAAGCTATCTGAATGATTTGTACAGAGTGGGGAGCAAGTTGTCATTTAGCCTCTTTCAGATAACTGATGTGGCCACTGATTTTCATTACTAAATGACCATTGAGATAAAGAAAGATTTATTGCTTTTAAGGCAATGAGGCAAGTGATGCATTCTTCAGTGCTAAAGCAAACACAGAGAGTTCTTTCAGTAGCACCTGGGGTTTTATGAAGGGACAGGATTGAAATGGAGCTGGACATCTGAACCATTGCCAGCTTTGAGAGATCATCAG
>VYZU01046239.1:0-34894 GCA_013401355.1 Ceyx cyanopectus
AAAAGACAAGCAGCATCTCAGGGCCTTTGGCAGATACAGGGACCTCTTGTCCCTTTTGACCAAACCAGGGTCTGGGACAGCACCATCTGGGGATCTGAGGCACAGCATATCAGCAGGATTTACACAGAATAAAATGGTGCTCATTGTCTGGGTCTCAGACACCATGATGGCTTCATGATGTCCCTTGATGACAGCAAAGGCAGGAGAATTATTTATTTGAAATCAGAGCCCAGGTGTTGGGTGTTTAAGGTCTCTGAATGCATCCCTTGCAGAAAGCTAGGTTGGCAAAGCCTGTCAGGAGTAGCTTCTCTGCTCAACCCTGACAATGATTACTGGGTCAGGCAGAGGTTTCACTCTGGAGTTGATGGCTTTATTTGCATGGATGTCCCCGGTTTCCCTCAAGGCTCCAACAGCAAACACAGCTCAGCTCATGTGCGCTTGCCCAGACCCTGAGCAAATCACTGAGACATAAAGAATCCAGTTACACAAGTGGAGCAGTGAGAGCTAGTGCCTCTGCTTCAGCAGCTCTCACAATGGGCTGAGCTGGCAGAGGGGCTGGCAGAGACCGGGCTGCCAGTGCTGCTGGCTAAGGCTGACATCCCATGGGAGCTGCCCTTGCATGAGGGCTCTGGCACTCCACACTGCTGCCAGAGTGGGCTGAACAATAGGGATTGATGTGGGTGCAGGCCATGGTTGTGGCATGGTCTCAGGAGCCTCTTACCCCTTGTCAGCAGCCTAGAACCCTCACACGTGCTATGATAAGAGTATGAGATTTGTCCCATGTCTGCTTCTCATCTGCCTCTCATCTCAGATGTAGCTGCAACTCAGGAAGAACCACCTTTGCCCTGGATTAGCAGATGGAATCGTTCATCTCAAAGCAGCCTGGGAGAAGCTAAAGCTGATCATTCTGGGGGCACTAATCACAGAGATTTAACAGTCTGTGGCTACTAATCACAGAGAGTCAACAGGCATCTCTTACTGTCCTGGAAGATATGCAAAGATTAATGGACAGCCAAAGAACCCAGAAAATCAGTTGATTTAAGTAATCACCTCTTTGAAAAGCCACCTTGAAAGTAAGGTTACCACTGTATTGCATGATCTGTGCTCTCCATAGTGGCTTATCTTTCCCCAGCACTGATTGCACCAGTTTCTAACACAACCTACAAGCTCTCACACCTTCATTTCAGTGATCCAGTTGCTATGATGGCCTCACTCACACACCTCACTCCTTGGAAATGATCACTGCGGGTGCCCTGCACCTAAGCATAACTTCAGGGGGAAAACACCTCCTGTCATTGCTGTTAGCAAGGCAAGTCTATGTTTTAATAGATGTACTGGCCTCAAAACTACCTCTCTCCAGCTCACAGGGTAAAGGAACCCTTCCAACTTGGTGCTTCTCTGCTGGCTGTTTCACTCAGGCAATGAATGAAGAGGCTTCTTGATCTTTTCTGCTCTTAAAATTAATAGCAAGTGCTCAGAGACATGTCTGCATGGGAAATGCACTGCAGAGTCCTGTGTCTCTCTCCTGCTGTTTCTGACAGGTGACGAGTATTTCAGCAATGACGGAAGAGAAGAAGCCCTGAGGCTCTCCCCTTGAAGTGCCATGTGCCAGTGTGACAAGAAAACTCTGCTGAAGCAAGGGAGAGATCAGCCACAGCTGGTCCAGACATTACTTTGGCCAACACATCAACTGCATGGGATGCCTTCATCTTCACAGAGCCTCGGCCAGGCACTGCCAGGAGCCTGCTGGTCTTGTCCAGCTGCTGGTGCGCAGAGAGCAGAAGGCAATCCAGAGCCAACCCTGCTGCAGAGGTTTCTCCATGAGGAACACAAGCAAGAGACTGTTGCACAAATGCTCCTCAAATGTTTGGTAGGGATTTTGCCTGGGACAGCCAGATGTGAGGAACAGCCAACCTTTGGGACTGTGCAGCACAGTGTGAGAGCAGGAAGGCAGGACACATGTCTGACCCCAGTAGTGCCTGGCTACAGAAACTGCTGCCAGCTGGTCTGCAATCTCATTTCACACAGATGCTGTCTTCCCTGCCTTCAGTGCAATGCTGTTGTTCACTTCTGGTCTGTGGGGAAGGGGAAAGAAGAGAGGAAGGAAAAAAAAAAAGTGAAAAAAAAAGAGGGAAAGAAAAAAGATAAAATATAATGCAGACCTTAAGGACCCTTCCAGCACAACATTTAATAGGCTTTCTCCTGTTATATTAGCACTAGAAAATCAAGCTGTTCACAACAAGGTTACTTCCCTCTAGGATATAGTGGTGACTTAGCGAACACTTAAGGAGACCTAACAGACATGTTATTGCATTCCGGAAGCCTGAGGGATCAC
Source organism: Ceyx cyanopectus (assembly GCA_013401355.1). NCBI lineage: Eukaryota > Metazoa > Chordata > Aves > Coraciiformes > Alcedinidae > Ceyx > Ceyx cyanopectus. Next base: position 2,336 of record VYZU01046239.1, read on the forward strand.
CAGTGACCCGTGCTGGTCTCTAATTGCCTCTGTGCTGCTAGCCATGCTGGGTTTGGAATGACACAAACCAGAGGTCTTAGCTGAGGGAAGTCACCCCAAGCCCTGTCTTTGCCCCAGGGAGGGAGGGTCCCCATTCCCTGGCCTGACTCCTATACTTGGCATTCCTCTCCCAGCTCACCTTCGCAGAGACACGGGTCTGCTGAGCTTCCCAGCATGCTGCTGCCAGCTGCCATTGAACAGCTGCCACTTTGTCCCCCTGAGAGGTCTATTTCTTAATGCTGGCATCAAATCCTCCATCACTTTGAAAAGGGCTGCAGGACAGAATACAAATTGTACTGATAGCATCCACCGATTACCTGCAGCAACCCCTCCTGCCCATGTTGGAGACCCCCTGAGCACACTGTGTGCTGTGCACTGAGTAATCTGCTGCCCACTTCCACTGTGGGTCCCAACCCCAGCCAGTCTTACTGATAAAAAGTGGTTGTCACTTATGTATATTGATTTTTTCTCTTCCAGCTCATGCCCACAAGGCACGATTTTGTTAGTTGCTAATTAAGAAAACCTATTTATTTCCTTCCTTTAGGCAGGGGTCCTTACACCCTTGTATCTTAGCCTGAATCTGCCCTATATCTCCTTGATATTTTGTTCTACAACTCCCGAGTGTTACAGGCAGAACCTCCAAGTGGTGGCACCTTCCTTCCTTCCTTCCTTCCTTCCTTCTTTCCTTCCTTCCTTCCTTCCTTCCTTCCTTCCTTCCTTCCTTCCTTCCTCATTTCTATCCTATTGTCCTATTGCCCCCCTCTTACTACATTTCATTTTAGGCCTCTAATTTACCCAGATTGAGTTATATTAATCAAGAATTAAAATGTCCTTGTAGTTAGATTTTTGGGTCTGAGAGATATGGGTTTAACTCCCAACCCTCCCACATTCTCTTAATTCATTAAGGGTCTAAGACACAACAGCAGCGAGTCCCATAGAAAATCCCTCCTCAGCGAATTTATAGAGGAGGGTCCGGTGCATTTGAACATCTAGTCCCTACAGGTGCAGTTGATCAATCCCACGTTTTCCTAGTCCATGCAGCTTTTCTGTGGAGTTTAGAAACCTTAATACCTCCCCAGTCTAGCACTGTTCTGTTGTTAGCATAAATCCTAGCTCCCCTGTGCAGCAGCAAGCCATTTAGAGCTCTTTTAAATTATATTACCTTTTCCTTGTATATTTTTGATTCAAAGCACAGGAGAAAGCCAACAGAGGGAAATCGTCATTTTAACTTGGTGATGTGGCAGTTCATAAGCAAGTCAGCTTATACGTGGGTTTGGATGATAAAGAATTTGGCTAGTGGGAAGAATATTTACAGGAGACTTTTCCCAGCTTTGGAATTAGAGAAAATAATCCTACTAAATTAAACAAAAGTGATAATAATATAAGAGAGTGCTTCTTAAACATAACAGCTTCCTTCCTTGCCAGCAACATAGAATTTGGTGTTTTCAACACATGTATAATGCATTTTTAATGTAAACAGCGGGAGGCATAATTCCAGCATAGGATGTGAAATAGAAAGAGAAATTGTTCAGGAAGGGAGCTGGGGAAATTGCTAACGCTGCACACAGAATGAAACTTTCTCTAAATCTCAAGCTCTCTCTGTGAGACATTACAGCATCAATGTCATTATCACTGCACATCATGGACAGCTTATTGCTATTAATTATGTTAGCAAAATAAAGGATCCTTTCTGGCTGGGCTGGATGGACAATGCTAAGCCATGCTAGAAAAGCTGGATAAACTTCATTAATGAGAATTTGGCACTGGAAGAGATAAGGGTGCACACTCACGGAGTTCAGGATACTTCAAAGAGAAAAATGGCTCATGATAATGGATTTCTCAGGAGTCAGGACACAATTTGGCAGCCAGCTGATCACAGAGGAGGGCATGTGCTCTTGGGCAAAGGCCCTCCACCTTGCCATCTTCTCAGCAATGTGCTGTAATGGTGCTGCATTGCAACCGTAATTTTGGGGTCACAAGGCTCTGCCTTTTTGTTTAAGGGGGCCTGGGTTAAAGAGCACGTGGTGAAAGGGTTGTGGCCCCAGGTATGCACTTAATGAGATGGCAGATCCCTGGGGAGCTGCTGTTTCCTGTGATTCCCAGTCTGTGTGGACGGCTGGGCTGCACATTCTCCTGCCTTTGCTCCATCTTGTGATTGCACTAAATATACAGTGAGGGATGAAGTACTAGGTTTATTATGCATGCATACAAGAGCAATCAGGGAGAGATGACAAGGACACTTTGGGGACAAGGCTAGAATCCAACATTATTTAGACAATTTGGATGAAATTGCCCCAAATACTGAGGTGAAATGTAGACTGGGGACAACAACAAGGTACTGCATTTCAGCAAGAGGCACATACTGCTCACATGCCGGATAAGAATAAATGGAAATATGGCTTTTCTTCCAGAAAGGAGCTGGGACAGTGGCAGACATGGGACAAGGGTCTGTTATGAGAAGGCATGGGACACCAATAATAATAATAACTCAATCTGCAACTCTATACCAAATGAGGAATAGTCCCGCTCCTCATGTAGACTAAGCAGCAGCAGAGGGATGTCAGCTTTGTCTCACCCCCCACTTAACTGCTGAGTCCTTAAGGTCTTTCAAAGATCACCTTCCCAAGGAACTTTCATGTTTGCTGCAGCATACAGGACAAGATGTCATGAGTTTGAATTGCAGTGACAGCAAATCAGGTTGGACATGGAGGGCTGTCTAACAGGGTCTTTGGAGCAGATAACCTTGGAGTGCTGGAGAGTCCCCATGTTGAAGGACTTAGTAGCACAAAAGCTGTAAACTTTTCTCTCCTGTTAGTACACAGGTCTTTTCTCCCTTCTATAGTGTCTAAAATGCCATCTGTGTGGCAAGAGGAATATGATCATTTTACCCATCCTTGAGGAGAGGAGCTGGTCTGGGTTCCCCTGAAGCATTTACCCTAGCACAGGGGAAGCAAGGCCAGCTCACTGCCCTATGTACTAATAGTGTTCTGAATATTGGGAAAAGATGGAAGTGATGCTATTTTTGAAAGCAATATTGAACATAAATAGACGTGGCAAGGTGCCAGCTTCAAAACATAACTGTTTCTAATAAGGCTGGGCTAGGCATTCAAAGAGCCTTTTGAAAAATCCATTAAGGCTCCATCAAAACAAGGAGCTTTTCAGGTTGACAGACACATAGGTGCCTCCTTCAGCTCATTCATTGAAATGAGGCACATTTTCTCCTCATTTTCTTTCATGCAGATTCAGCCCCACCAGGAAAAAAAAAAAAAAATCATTACAGTTTTTGTTGCGGAGAAGGAGGCAGCACCACTTCAAGTTTTAACAAATCTTTTATTGATCATGCTTAAATGCACTCACGCTGCCCCCAGTCGAGCTCTCAGCTGTGCTGCACTGCTGCTGTCATGGAAGGGACTTAGCAGGCAGGTGGAGAGCTCAACAGTCAGCAAACCTCATCCAGTGCTCAAAAATACAATATTCAGAAACCTCTCAAGGTTGAAAAGCAAGGGCTTTTGCCTTTCCACCAGTAGGTGTTTGAACACCTCTGGGTCTTCATAATAGCAGTGTCTGCTTCATCATTTCAGCTTCTGCATGAGTCACAGTTTTCCTCATGTCCTACTTTTCCCACTCTGTCTCAGAGATAAGATTTTAGTGTCCCAGAGCAGAGATTTGAGAAACCTCAGGCAATGGACTCATGTCCAGAAAACAAACAAACAAAAAAACCCCTTATCAATGACAAAAAGGGAAAAGGAACTGGGGGGGAATGTGTCTGTAGTAAAATTGCTAAGAGACCAAATTGGTGATTCCTTGGGAAGTCGCTGCAAAGTAAAGTACCAATCAATGTGCACATGATTCAAGTCGCAGCTTGAAGGGGAAAATAAAAGCATTTAATTGTGATCTGGATGTGCCTCCAGCCATATCAGAAGGACAGAGGAAGAAATATTAGTTCAGAAATGCCAAGATGTGGAGATGTGAGCTGAGAGTGCCTGTGGTCTGCCTTGGACACACACCAGATGATAGCCCCAGGTCAACACAGTTCTTTCCCAGTCCTGAATCCAACAACCATTGCAAACTTGCACACATAAGCAAGGACCTCAGACTGAAAAGGAACAGTACACACTTCAGCTGTGGATCCCCAAGCACTGGGCCACATTTATCAACCAACCCACTCAGTGCCTTTGACATTAAGGTATTTTTAAAAAACTATTTTAGGAGACAGTACAAGGAGCAAATTGTAAAGGAAACCACCATAACTGTTTGTTTGATTCTTCAGAAGATGCTTGCTCTACATGTTTGCAAAGGCTGAATGTTGAGGATGTTAGGCCCTTCTCAAGGAAAGGTCTTAAGGATCTGCCCTTGGTTGTACCCTCCAACTGTCCCTGGCAAGACAGTATCAGTGCCCACATCAGTGCCTGGCTGACTGATGCTCTGGACCAAGCTGGGTTGGTGCTCAGGTGCTGAGGACAAACAAAACCATTTTTGGTGCCTACTCTATGTACAGCTGCAGCACAATCAAATCCATCAAACAGGAAGAGGAATACAGTTGTCATTATCACATCCTGGAGAAAGGCTTGGCTAACTCAATTAAAAGACAAACACAAGTATTGATTATTGCCAAGTACAAATTCTCTCTCTCTTTCAACTGTGTGGTACAATGTTAATTTATTTGCCCCCCTCCAGATTATTCTTAATTTCAAAACAACATGATTGGTGCTGTTCCAAATGTAAAATTCAAATTGATGATATAATATAGCTTTATAACTGCCATACATCCCTACTGGCCTCTGATGAGTTAGTTGAGCCATTGGATTTCTTTTTTTTTTTTTTTTTCCACCTTGCTTGTGAATTCCACACTGTCTGAAATTGTTCAAAGCAAAGCCACTTAACAGCCATAGGTTGTCTGAAAGATATTTCTTGCTTTTCCACTACACCACAGAGAAGGCCAAATCTGTTTCAGCAATCTCTTCCTGTAATAGCATCCATCAGTCACTTACTTCATTCCCAGGGAAATTTGTGCCTCAGGCATCAGTGTGTGGTGAGGGCAGGTTCCTGGGAGCCAATACCTCTCTATATATGAGGACAACTGTTTCAGAGGGTACAGTAGAGCCTGTGAGCTCCCTACCTCAATTTACACACAAAAGACACAGACTAGTGATAAGCAAGGAATGGATTTATCAAGCTAAGGTCTTCCAGGATAAATAAAGTGTTAGACCCTCACCACATGTCTGCCTGCAGACGTGTTTCTTCAAGTGGAAATTCATCACCTCTTCCTCTGGAAATAAAGTCAATAGGGCACCTCACTATAAACTTAGGAGCCTGAAAAGGGTCTCCTGAGGCTAAAAACTTAGTTCTTAAGGTTCTGCAGCTCAGTCAGAGCAACCAGAAGGGTACAACTTTCTACACAAGCCTCGTCACTCTTCTGTCTTTGCAGTACAATCTGGGAGCCCAACTTGTCTTGCACCCTCAGTTTCCTGTGTGGAACTGGCAAAATGGACTGACTGCGTTGAATAAAGCTAGGGGCTCAGAGGTCCCCTGATCTCACCAGAAGATATTAAAATTCTCCATCTTCCTCTTGCTTGATGAAAGAGGTATGAACTGTGCTTGGGCCAGTAAGAAATTAAACTGTTTCTAGTGTATAACATCTATTACTCTCCTTGGGGATGACTCAGGATGTGAGCTACACATTTCTGGTAGAATGATACTGGAGAGGACAGCAGGGCCAGCACTTCATCACTGTATTTATGGGTATCATCAGAAAAGGTTTATTGGATACATATTTTGCATCCCTTTCCCTGGAGGATCCAGCTGACTTTCACAGTACTTTTGCTCTCTGTCTTTCAGTAATCAACTTATACATGTATATATATATATATATATATATATATATATCTCATTGCATGTTATACAGAGGACATTTGATAATAATTCCTCAAAGTATGGAGGAACAGTGGCTGTTTCCTGCTTGACATAGGGAGGGAACACAGAACTCCAATCTTGAATGCAAGTCCAAAGGGGCTGGAGCGGGTCTGACCCTTCTACTTGTTACATCATCATGCTTTCCTCCTCTACAGAACTGCAAAGCACTTGCCTTGCACGAAGACTATGTTTTAAAGTTGCTTTTACTTCTGGCTCCCCACCAAGATGTGCTGTTTTCTCCATTTAAGCCACCTGCCAAGGGCACCCAAGTGCCCTCCTTGAGGGCTAATTGTGAGAAGTGCCAGGTTCCCTGGAGACTAAATGCCAAGATGTACTCTTGTCACCAGTGATCCCTGCCAAGAAGCTTTGTGTTGCATTTCAGAGGGTGTAGAGTCTTCAGTATGTGGTCCCAAAGGCCTGTCTGCCAAGCACTGAGCCCAGCTTGCCCCAGGGACAAAGCTCACATGGTGGCACGACTGAAACATGGGATCACTGCATAAGCTAAACAAGAGATACTTCTGTGTTCAGCCATACAACTGGGTGATTCAGTACCAGCCCTGGTTTAGCACCTTGCCTTTGATCTCTGTGACAGATGTCCTCATCAGAGTGCATTCTCCTTTCTCCAGAAGGTGAGAGATCCTAGAATTTCTCTCAAACAAGGAGGAAGGAAGCAATATTTTGAAAGTTTTTACACAAACAGCATGTCTCACTAGTAGTTTGGGTCAATCAAATGTTTTCTTTTGCTCTCTTTTTCCTATGTAAGATAAAATGTGGATGAAAAAATAATATGAAGTGAAATGACTGCAACTTCATTTGAAAAATCATCAAAGCGGAACACTGTAACCTAAAAGTTACTTTTGAAAAGGGAGCGATCAAAACAATATAGCCTGATATGTCAAAATAACATTTCCAACAAAAATTGCTTTGACAACATTTTTCTCAAAAGCACTTCACTGCACCACTCCCAAAAGGACCATTCCCTGTGATAGCATGAAGAGATCGTCTAGGATATTTCTCCTCTTTTACTTCCTTTTAAGGCAGTGTCAATGTGGATTGGCATCTCCATCTCTTTCTGTACAGTCTTTGAGACTTTCAGTCTTTTGTACAAAAGTCTTGTTATTATTGTTGGCCATGGAGAGCATGTGTGTGAGATACACATCACAGGCCCTTGCAGACTTCACAGCTGTATCACATTTGCCTGAAGTAACAGGGAATCAGTCTGAACTGATGCAGATGTCCCCAAGACAGCAGTGATTTATCAGAGGTGCAGGCACATGAAGGAAAGCAAGCCTGACATGAAGGTCGCACTAAACGTTTTGCCCCATACTCTTAAGTCCAATGTGCACCTGTTGGCTGATGCACAGATATAGAGCAGCTACTTATATAGGCTCGTGTATGCTTATGCACTCATCAGCATTGCATTGAGATGTCTGACACGCAGTAGAAATATATAAAGGAAATTATAGCTAGATATGAGTGTGTGAACCTGTGATCCCTCAGCTCAAGGTAGTACATGCTGAACTCCATCCACACAAGGATGGTACAGACCTGAACAGAGCATAATGAAAGCCCTTCTCCATCACGCAGGTGTCACTTCTCCTGACTCAGATTCAATTACACTCATGGAGCTGATTGCAGATTTCAGCCTACTCTTGCATATCAAGAGCATATTCAGTGTTCCAGGGACTTGATGAAACAAAATGTCAGCACGTGGTCTTACAGCCCCTTACAGCCCCTGTATCTTGTTCATTTTTGATGGAACTACATAAAGTAGGAATTTGGCCTATTTTGTGAGATGTAGGTATATCTGTAGAGTAGTGTGTTCAATCCCTTATGTCAGGCCATCTATCTTTTCTCAGCAAAATGCATCTGTGATCACTTCTCTGTTTGCTGGTTTGTTTTTGTTTTTGTTTTTTAATATAAAATTATACAGAAACCCTCCAACAGAAGAACCATGGAAGGAAAATGTTCAGTTTAAAAGTTTATCTAGTCAAAATAAAGTTAAGGAAAGCACTGAGCATCTCAGGTGCTGGTTAACCTATAAATGAGAAATAATGAAGACAGAGAAGAGGAATATTAAATGCAGTTAAATCTTAGGAGAATCATATCTTGGCTCATAGACAAGTTTGAGCTGCTGCAGAGTAAGAATGGGAAGGCTGGGCTGGAGTAGAGGGTTTAATCAGTGTGTTCCCATGAAAAACAAGGGAAAACCTTAGTGGGACTCAGATAAAATGGAAAATAGCTCCACTTACAAAACAGAGCAGGTCACATTCACCCCACCTAACAGCAGTGATGAGTTTTGTCCTCAAATGGCAAAGGAACTCCCATGCTCATATACAGCTTAACTGCACATACAGTGCAGTTCCCTTTGAATGGAGCTCTTACTGTAAAGGAACTACAGTATTGGCAAAGTGCCCACAGAGCTGGAGTTGCACACTGTTCTTTCTTCTACCGACAGGCTGTCTCTTGAGAATACACACTGGGTTTTTTTCAGACACAGTCCCTTTCATAACATAGGACAGGCTGCCTTGGCATGGTCCCTGGGTGCTTTTCTTTTTTAACCCATGAAGCCATGCAAGACTCAGTACCAGTGCAAGAAACATCAAATACCACAGCAGACCTCTCATCTGATTGGCAAAGATGAGTACCAACACATTTTTCTCTTAGTCCTGTTCTCTAGCTTCTCTGTGGGAGCTGATGATGTGGGACCCATGTTGCATTGTTTTGTAGATAAGTAGAAACTCCTCTGAAAAGCTCTAACTTGACTTCAAAGTCAACAGCAAATAAACTTCTGCAAAGAATGCAGAGTTGTAATGTGGGTCCCAGCTGGTTTGGGGAACATTGTTCTGCTGGAAACCATATTTCATGGTATGTAATTGTAACAGCATTTTCAGAAGAAGGCTAAACGTGTGGGAACATTTCTCACTTCCTGGAAATTAATGGATGTTCCTTAGAACAGATTTACAATTTAATTGAAAAATTGGGAGAAAGATAAGAAATTTTGATTAACACTACCCTTAATCATCAAATCTTTTGCTATTTTGTGTACCACCAGGTTCCCCCAGCCCAAGTCATAACATTTATTAGAGAACTGACAATTTAAACATTCAGAGCCAAAAAGAGGAAAACAATGATCATATTTGCTCAGGAGTAACTCTATGATGTATGTAGCTATTCCACATTCATGCAGCCACAGCAGCTCAGCTTGGCCCAGTGCCTTCTTGACACTGAACAATTTTCCTGCCTTCTAATCTTTATGATACTTCCCCAGAAAGCATCCCTTTGGGCTCTTATTTGTAATGTTTGTATGATATATCAGGAAACATCTCTAAAAAGAGACATCAGTCTATGGCAAGGCATCCTCTCTGGGAAATTATCTTCTGTGCTGCAGGCTGTGAAGGGGAGATCTGTTACCATTCGAGCGCTGTCCAATTCAAAAACTGCTGAAGCAAATGGTAAAAATTCTCTGAGTCAACCTTGAACCAAAGTCCCAGGCAGTATCAGGGTACTCCTTTTCTGTTAGAAGACCCTCTTTTTAGATAAGACTTTCATCCAAGGTTATCCGAACACTTTCGATCAAGTGGCATTTTGTGCTAACATTAATCCTGCTGCCCTGGCCACGTTCCAGCTCAAGTAACAACGTTCTGCCAAACTAAATTCCTCCAGAGGTTTCAGCAGGATGCAATTTTCTTCTTCCTTTTTGTCTTCCATTTCTGAGTAGTTAATGCTGTTCACTGTAAAACACTGTCTGTGTTCCACCCCAGTGTTGGCAGCATCTCATTCATGGGTAAAGCAGACCTTGAAGTAAGCAGGACCAAACTACTTCATGAAAACACAGTATTAATAATAAATGGTTTTTAAAGCATGTTTATGCATTTCTTTTAAATTCTGGTATCAATGTAAAAGGTAGAGCTGGAATAATACTGAGGTCCCTGAGAACTGGCAACCCTAGCAATCGTAAGTCATAGTCAATACACTTATGACACAAAAGATAGAGAGATAGTATATAAGGATTTTTTTCTTCCACTGGAAAGAGCCTTGACAGACAGTTATTGCACAGAAGAAAGGGAGTCATCCAGATGGACTCTCTGTCACACTAATGAAGCCATCTCATAATTGTAACAGAGACCTCATGTATCTGCTGTGACTCTTAGAAAATCCAGGCATGAATAAATAACCGAAGTCCAATTGAATTAACCTCCAACTGATCAGCACTACTAAACAAATTATCCTAAACTCTGAACAAGATTAGAAGGACTGGCACAGGCCAAAATCATGTGGCAGGAGTGTTAATTCAGTTTAGCAAGCTTAAAGCTAATTCACCACTGTTCTCTGATCTTGGGGTTTCAGGGCAAACTGGTATCAAAATGCTCTTGGAAGAGATAGGAAAGTAGACTCACATGAAGTTAAGACCAAAACCATGAGCTCAGCCTACAGTCTCCTAGAAGAACAGATTTCCAAGTGCAGAGCACAGAAGGACTTGGGCAGAGCTTTTGTTACAATGACATTGATTTCCTTATGGAGTATTTCAACCTCATTTCCAGGATGAAACTTAACAAGTTGATAGCACATCTGCTTTTCTTGATTATCTTGTTTCTTGTACAGAAACAGGAGATAATCACCTGTGAAATAAGGGACAATAGTTTAATGCCATTTTCCCTATTACATAGTTGCATTTTTCTCCTAAGAGTACATTGATGCTGTCCATCAAATGCACAAATCAATTATCACAAATTTTAGTTAATTACTTAGAATAGCACTAACAGTTTCAGTACTATTTTTTTCTTAATGTTAATTCATAAAATATATGTGGTCAGTTAAAATTAACTTCGTTTTATCAGACTCAATATTTTGCAGGTTTCTGTTAAATCTGCTTCAAAGAGAATATATTTATTCTGCTACTCTCTAGAGACAGGAGCAGATGCAGTAAATTCTCCAAGTTTTCTGTACTGGAGATAATTAGGATCTGAAGCACTTCTAAACACAGATTCCTGCAGCACACTGACATTCTTGACAAAATATTTCAGAGTATTCCTCATAAATATATTTCCAATATTCTGCCATAGGTAAGTCTTCCAATATGGCTTCCAGTCTTCTAAAACTTCACACTTTTTTGGAGATAGCAAGTGAATCAGGTTGGTACAGATAGATGAAGACTGAGATCCAAGAGTCTCTACAGTCCACCGAAGGGTCCCTGCCTACATTCTTTTGTCTTGCAATGGTATGTTTTTATACAGAGCTGACTTTGATTCTTTATTGTGACCTGCATTGTAACTCATGTTTTATGTGCTAAACTTCAGAGGATTTTCATTTTTATTAGATGGCAAAAAAATGTGATGTACAACGAATGAGGAAGCATTCAGACACCAGACATTTCCACCATCTCCATCTTCAACATCTCTAAAGAACTTAAAAATCAGATGGAGCCAATCTTCACATAATATTCAAGAATCTTTTGTAATACCCATATATCATTTTGTTATTGTTTCCTTGGTAAGGCACAGAGTTGCCCACTTTGTCATGAAATGCCTTGATTTTTCTAGATATTTAAGTTTTGCAAAGTGAATATCTCCTGTAATTCTGAAACTTTTGTTATACAACCCTCAAAATCGAATCATGACTTGTCTACTGTGTACTTTGCTGTTATTTATGCAGTATATAGATGAAAAGTAAATATTTATTGTCATTTTCCACTGTATGCACTGACTGATATCTCCCAAAGTTAAGAGCAGCATTATGAACTGCAAATGATGATACACTGTCAAAGTTGAAACCATTTGGTTAGCTACAGATGCCTCTTACATTTTCAAATATTCCCAATGCAATTTCATGACTGTCTTGAGCATCATGAGACAATGGATTTTTTTCTTTCAACTGTGTAGTAATGAACAACTATTAGAAAAACTTTATTATTTCCAGAGTTTGAGGGATCAGTGGCCACAGAGAAAATATGCCCTTTTCAACCAAGTTTTTAATTGTTTTCTCACTTGAAAGAAGAGCTAATTTATTACTGGCATCGCACAAGGCATTTGTCTCATCAAGATATATCATTTTAACTATGGGTGAATTCTAGACAACAACACTATTTAATTTGCTGCTACAATTAAGTGATTTATGCAATTGACTATACTATTAGCATCATACTAATACTCTGACATTCTCTTGTTGTTTCTGCAAGAGCCATATGTTGCTATTTTCTGTACTTTCATGCTTCTTAGGAGCAGAGTGGTATGAGTTTTGCTCTTAGAAGCTGTGCCATGATTATTTTTATATTCCACTCCATTTGCATCCTGTCTTTCACCTGACAGACCACCACAAGCAAACTGAAAAACATCTGCATAAACTGTAGTGAGCTTTATGGTAATTACTGCTGTCTTTACTGATCCATGGAAATAATTTCTTCAGTTATTCCAGTAATGCAAAGCTTCTGCTTTTCACAGGGTGGATCTGTTGATGGATGACACCATCCACAGGCGCTGTCATGGTTGTGATCTATGTAGGGCTGTTATTTGACAAATGAAAATTATGTAAACAGCACTCAAACTCAATCTTGCCTCATGATGACTCTGTCTGCTCCATACCCCCTGGTTACAGTGTCCAGTACAGCCAACTGTTATGATGAATATCGGGGATAAAATTTTTAGACAATACCAAGTTGAGAGCATGATGTAATCCTGACTTTCTTTGGTAGCTGGAACTCTTTTAGCTCTCAGGTAGTCTGGAGCTATTCTGGAGATGTATTTCACACATTTCAGGAATGCAATTTTCATTTCAGTGGCTGTTGAAATAATTTTTGGATTTTTTTTTTCAAAATAATGTAGGATCTGCTGGTTTTAAAGGTACTGAATATATGAAAAATGCTGTTTGAGATCAATCACCCAAGAAACTGTTTTCAACAATGTCCTGCTGTAAGTGTGACTGGCCTCACTTTTGCCAAGCTCTGCAATCCCAGTAGTAGCCCCCTTCTGAAACTCTCTCCCAGCACCAAAGGAGCTCCTTCCTCATCCCAGACCCATGAATCTGAAGTCCTTCAGAAGCTCAGAAAACATAAATAACACAGCATAACAAAGTCCTACAAGGGCTGCAGTGCTCCTCTATTTATAGGTTGATAAATCTGAAAAAAAAAAACCAAAAAAAAAAACCAAACCAAACCAAACAAAAACCTCAACAAAACAACTATCAAAGAGCTCCAGTCATATTGCTACCTAGACAATTCCAGGCCCAGACAGAGCATGCTGGCTTACTGCCCCCTGAATGTGAAGCTTTCCCAGGAAAATATGCTAGTGCTTATATGTGGGCAGTTACTATATACAAGACCATAAATGAACATTCTGACACTGTTTCCCTACTAAGTTGCAAATGCAAGAAAACCAAACTAGCATGACTTGACAGTCCTAAGTGTGCAAAATCATCCAGCATTTCCAGTTCAGATGTGTAGCTGAGTGCAGCTCCACAGAAAGGAAACAATTTGGTTTATTGTTTCTTAAAACACTGTGTTTTTTACTGGCTGAATTCTGAGCTTGGGAAAAAAAAAAAAAAAAGGTTTAATCAACAACTAAATAGCTTAGAGTGGTTCTGTAATGCCTGATTGATTGGCTTAGCCTTCCTCTTACTCATGCAATGAATGAATGAAGAGATGTCCCATACAATAATAGCCACATGGACAACTTCAGAATGAAGCAAACCTTTTAAACTTGTCTCTCAGAATAAGAAATTACACTGTTTATTATCTCATGGACCATAGAAAAGGCACCAATGCACAGAAGAGACAGAATCCCCTTATCTTCCATTAAAATGTGATACAAAGGATATAAAATGAGAGCCTGCAAACCTGTTGTCTCTTTTCTGTCCATGTTCAGAAGCAGTTGGGTTCTGGTCAGGCTTTGGCAGCTCCATTCCTCTGTCAGCCTGAGATCTAGAAACCAGGATATAGAATAGCCATCTTCAGTTGCCACAGGCTTGGCTCCTGACTACAGACAGCAGGGTTCAAAGCTGTGTTTCCACTTTACACAAAGTGGTGACAAAGCCTCCACTGACTGCTGTCTCTCTAGACAGACAGGGAGACCTGACCTCTGAGACTAAATCTACTCTTTGAGAACCTCCCCAGATGTGCTCCTCTACCCCCTTCCCCAAGGGCCTCAATTCAGTAGTATTTTCTGAACACCACCTCTGCCGGCATCTGTTTAGATGCACTGGGAACTGCTTGAAAGCATGAGGAGGTGAATTTCTGCCAACCCTCCTACTCCTTTGACAATGGCTCCCTGGAGAGAGCACTTGCACAACCCTGCACGACTCACCCTGACCTTGCTGTGACATTAATAAGGGGAAGAGGAGCACTGTGATATTGTCTGGCCAGAGGAATGTACTTAAACACAGCTTTGCTTCACATACCTGATTTATAACAAGGGCCAAAATAACTCCCAAGCAGCTCCTGCATAAGGGAGAAAACTAATTCCTTTTCTCTCTCCTGGGCTGCACAGCCCAGAGCCCAGCTGCACCTGAGGTTCCAGCTCACAGTCTATATTCTGCATCATAAAAGATACAAGAGAGAAATCTAAACTAGAGAAGTAATAACCTGTAAACTAATAAACCAACCCAGCACTTTGATAGCTAGGCACTCCCAAGAGCAGAGATTATTAATGGATGTCTTGAAACAATGTGCCTCTAGTTCTCAAGAGAAGTGGGAAACATTTTTGATACTCTGTGGTTTTTATGCATTTGCTACATAAAATCCATTCAGATAAATGCAAAGATTATTATAAAAAGCAGCCACCTTCCAGTCTACATACACAGAGGCACTTAGGCAGTTTAAAGAATACTAAGAAACTGCTCAAATAGATAATAATTTGAGGTATATATAATTATATATATAATATATAAAATAATAATTTGAGGCATATGATAATAATAAAGGTATAAAGCTGTAGTATTATGGGTAGATTGTCTTGTCAAAGTATGGGGCTGCACAGTCATAGATTTTCACTGTTAGCTGAGATAGTGACATGCACAACTTAGGTTTTGTTCAGCAGCAAGTTCATGGGAATGGAAGAGAGATCCTGAAATCCCTCAGAATCTCCAGCCAATGATTCCATCACGCTGAACTTCTGTCTGCCTCAATTCTTCATTTCCCTTGGAACATAAAATGGGGTATATTAATAATGTTATGTCAAAAGAGAGTTTCTGAAGCTAAATGTAACAGTGTTTGCAATGTGATTAGGGATCTTTGGAAACAAAGTGTTATAGATAATGAGAGCGTATGTAAGGATACATGTCCTTCTCAGACAGAAAGTGCTGGGAAGCAGGTGGCAGACAAGCAGACCCTTGGGAAAGGTGGCATTATCTGCCACGGGGTGTATTTGCAGATCNACAACTTCAGAATGAAGCAAACCTTTTAAACTTGTCTCTCAGAATAAGAAATTACACTGTTTATTATCTCATGGACCACAGAAAAGGCACCAATGCACAGAAGAGACAGAATCCCCTTATCTTCCATTAAAATGTGATACAAAGGATATAAAATGAGAGCCTGCAAACCTGTTGTCTCTTTTCTGTCCATGTTCAGAAGCAGTTGGGTTCTGGTCAGGCTTTGGCAGCTCCATTCCTCTGTCAGCCTGAGATCTAGAAACCAGGATATAGAATAGCCATCTTCAGTTGCCACAGGCTTGGCTCCTGACTACAGACAGCAGGGTTCAAAGCTGTGTTTCCACTTTACACAAAGTGGTGACAAAGCCTCCACTGACTGCTGTCTCTCTAGACAGACAGGGAGACCTGACCTCTGAGACTAAATCTACTCTTTGAGAACCTCCCCAGATGTGCTCCTCTACCCCCTTCCCCAAGGGCCTCAATTCAGTAGTATTTTCTGAACACCACCTCTGCCGGCATCTGTTTAGATGCACTGGGAACTGCTTGAAAGCATGAGGAGGTGAATTTCTGCCAACCCTCCTACTCCTTTGACAATGGCTCCCTGGAGAGAGCACTTGCACAACCCTGCACGACTCACCCTGACCTTGCTGTGACATTAATAAGGGGAAGAGGAGCACTGTGATATTGTCTGGCCAGAGGAATGTACTTAAACACAGCTTTGCTTCACATACCTGATTTATAACAAGGGCCAAAATAACTCCCAAGCAGCTCCTGCATAAGGGAGAAAACTAATTCCTTTTCTCTCTCCTGGGCTGCACAGCCCAGAGCCCAGCTGCACCTGAGGTTCCAGCTCACAGTCTATATTCTGCATCATAAAAGATACAAGAGAGAAATCTAAACTAGAGAAGTAATAACCTGTAAACTAA
The DNA here is from genome assembly GCA_013401355.1 of Ceyx cyanopectus. NCBI lineage: Eukaryota > Metazoa > Chordata > Aves > Coraciiformes > Alcedinidae > Ceyx > Ceyx cyanopectus. Next base: position 18,577 of record VYZU01046239.1, read on the forward strand.
TAAACCAACCCAGCACTTTGATAGCTAGGCACTCCCAAGAGCAGAGATTATTAATGGATGTCTTGAAACAATGTGCCTCTAGTTCTCAAGAGAAGTGGGAAACATTTTTGATACTCTGTGGTTTTTATGCATTTGCTACATAAAATCCATTCAGATAAATGCAAAGATTATTATAAAAAGCAGCCACCTTCCAGTCTACATACACAGAGGCACTTAGGCAGTTTAAAGAATACTAAGAAACTGCTCAAATAGATAATAATTTGAGGTATATATAATTATATATATAATATATAAAATAATAATTTGAGGCATATAATAATAATAAAGGTATAAAGCTGTAGTATTATGGGTAGATTGTCTTGTCAAAGTATGGGGCTGCACAGTCATAGATTTTCACTGTTAGCTGAGATAGTGACATGCACAACTTAGGTTTTGTTCAGCAGCAAGTTCATGGGAATGGAAGAGAGATCCTGAAATCCCTCAGAATCTCCAGCCAATGATTCCATCACGCTGAACTTCTGTCTGCCTCAATTCTTCATTTCCCTTGGAACATAAAATGGGGTATATTAATAATGTTATGTCAAAAGAGAGTTTCTGAAGCTAAATGTAACAGTGTTTGCAATGTGATTAGGGATCTTTGGAAACAAAGTGTTATAGATAATGAGAGCGTATGTAAGGATACATGTCCTTCTCAGACAGAAAGTGCTGGGAAGCAGGTGGCAGACAAGCAGACCCTTGGGAAAGGTGGCATTATCTGCCACGGGGTGTATTTGCAGATCTCCATCCCCTGCCTCAGTCACATGGAAGACCACAGGAGCCTCCTCCTTAGTTCATGCTTTTTTAAATGTATTTATTTTCAGTGATGAAGATTCAGTGCTGTTACCTCCTGCTATCTGATTCTCGAGTTTGCAATATCCCACCTCAGCTCCACGTCAAAATGGGATATCCAATTGATCAATGATAACTCTTAACTGTTAACAATAACTCTTTCATCCCAAACTAATGCAAATCACTGAAGGACAGTGTTTCCATATAAATCTAAACCAGAGTGGACTCTCTTTGTCCTCCTGTCATGTCAAAAATAAAATGAAAGCTGGCAAGGATGGTAGGAAGAATCCGGTCCTTTGTTTTTACCTGAAGTAAAATTACTCTCCAGAGAAGACAGAGAGGGAATAAACTTCTTTATGAGTCAGGAGGCTTTACTGACAAGAGCTGCTACTATCTCTGTCAAACAGGCAAAGCTTCGAGTGATTGTGGTGAGCAAGAAAGAGGAATGTTGTTTTTTCACAGTGCTGGAAAACAGACTATTTGCCATGTTGCAAGGAGAACAGAAAAGGTACCAAGGTTCTCGGCTTGAATCAACCACAAAAATAACCTGCTTGAATGAAAAGATTTTCCGTGGACCTCTGCTGCTCTCTAATGGTGCCTGAAAGAATTCTCATCACAAAGTTTACATGGTCTTCCTGTAGCCAAGTTTTGTTGAAATTTTTACTGTAAACCATAAAAATATTCATGAGGTCCTTGAGAGTTGTTACCTGATCAGATAACTCACCACTCAGGCAGCTCTTGCTGCAGTCATAGCAGAGGTATTTTCTGTGTGGTGAGAATGACCAGTCCTGGAGAGCAAACACAGAAATGAATGAAGGTTTGGAGCGTATTTTGGAGGCAGTAATTGAAGAAGTCTGGAGGAGTGCAAACTTCTGAAAAACCACAGATTCCAGATTTTTACATAACTTAGTACACAAAATAATTTTTCATGAGTACTCGTATTTCAAGAATCAAAATTATAATTGCCCTATACGCAACACTGGTGAGGCCACACATCAAATATTGGATTCAGTTTTTGGCCCCTCATTCCAAGGACATTGAAGAGCTGGAGAGTGTTCAGAGAAGGGCAATGGAGCTGCTGGAAGGTCTAGAGCACCAGTGTGGTGAGAAGGGGCTGAGGGACATGGGCTTGTTCAGCTTGGAGAACAGGGAGGCTCAAGGGAGACCTTGTGGCTCTCAACATCCTGAAAGGAGGTTGAAGTCACATGGAGTAGGGTTCTTCTCCTAAGGAGCAAGCAACAGGATAAGAGGAAACAGCCTCAAGTTGAGCCAGTTGAGATTTCAATTTGTATATGAGGAACAACTCCTTCCCTCAGAAGGGTTGTCAAGCATTGGAACAGGCTGTCTGGGTAAGTGGTGGAGTCTCCAGACCCGGAGGAGATTGAAAGCCATGGAAATGTGTCGCTGAGGGACATGGTTTAATGATGCCCTGGACTGGACTCGATGATGTTAAAGGTCTTTTCCGACCAGAACAATTCTATGAAATTAGCAGCCTCCCTCCCAAGCGTAAGGAGGGGTACACGCCATTCCCCCAATGCCACAGGTGCCGTTCCTGTCATGTGACATTTCCCTCAACCCCCGCCACTAGAAGCCACTATAAATCACGCAGAAACCGGCCGAGGAGACTAGACCGGGGGAAAGGACTCAGTGCCGGGACCGCGCGACCGCATCCCTGAGGAGAGTAGCGAGGCGTCGGAGATGGCGACTCCCGGTCGGGTAATGGCGGCGCGGCGCTGACGAGAGAGCAAAGAAAAAGACCGCAGCCCCTGTGCGCCATCTCTGCGCGCCGCTGGGGGCGGGCCTGGGCGGCGAGCGGCGGCATAGTAGGGCCCCGCCTGGGCCTTTTTTCGGATTCGGCCCCGGCACGGGAAGCGGCGGGGNAACCCCTAACATTCTGTAATTCTGTGAGCGGGAGGCTGCGAGGGGGAGCCCGGTCCGGCGGGCGGGCGGGTTCGGTCGCCCGCTCCAAAGGCGCGGTCGCTGTTAAACCGCGGTTTGCACGAACGCTTTAATGGTAGCTCGTTCGTGCGGGGGGTGTGGGCCCCGCGGCGGTCCCATTGCAGTTAAATTTCCCTCCTAGTCAGTGGTGTGGGGTGTTGACCGTGGTTCCTGTACAGACACACACCTCTGAGTGCTTTTGTGCTCTGAAATAAACGTGTACATACTTCAAAAGAGACAGTTTTGAGCTTCTTATAGCCCGTGATTCGTGTTTTTAATCTATTTTATTGTTATTGTTGTTTTATTGTTCCTTTTCTGCAGCAATGGAAGTGAGTCCCATTGTGACGTCCAAGCAGCGAGAGGAGGTGGTACACGGGGTCCCAACGGAGGTGGTGTGCACAGCATTCTCCAACTCCATCCTCGTGGTAGTCACGCAGTACGGCAAGTTGGGGACAATTGTCTACGTGGATCCCAACACAATCGGTGACAACATGGGTAGGCCCTCACTCACCACAAAGGTGCTTCTGGGCAAGGATGAGGTGAGAGCAGATGCACAAGTGCACAGGCAGCAAGGATGAGGGGGAAATGTAGTAGGTGGGGCTGTGCAAGTTGCCCAGGAGTTGATGAATCACAGCACTTACTAAGCAGTGTTTGCACAGTGTTTAAGGTTAATTTTTAAATCTTGTCTGAGGAAAAAGGGGATCATCTGAAAAGTATGCACGCTTGCCTGTTCTTTTGACATAACAAAAGTTCAATTAACTGTGAGTGGTTTGGGGATCTGTGATTCTGTGTCCTACAGATATGGATTGCTTGCTGTGTTTATGAAAGGTTTGATAAAGCTCCTGTTGAGGTTGCAAGACCAAACATAGAGCCGTTGATAACCTTTAAGTTTCTATTCCAGTGAGTTTTCAAGTCCTTTCTCCCCCAAACACCCACCCCAAACTATGCCACTCCATAGTGGACTTCAGTTGCCCTCTCTCAGGTGTACCTGCCAGCACCTTCCCTTGATAAAGTTTGTTTTGCTTCAACAAAATGAGTTTTTTATTGACCATTTCACAAAGCTGGAGAGAAAGCAGAAGAAAATGTATTTCACAAAGCGACACCTAGTTGGGCTTTAAAACAGAAAGTTACAAAACTACAAGATTATGAGGCTTTCCATTAGGGTTGGAGCTATCAGACTTGCTTGCTAACCTTAATTAGAAAAACTCCACCAACACAAGTTCCTGATTTTATCTGTGACCTCCCCTTATGGAGTTCTTTTTCTTCAGTATTACCCTTCCTTCTCTGATGGGAGATGCTTGGCTTTCCCTAGCATCCCTAGCATGTGTCTGCTAATTCTGACACCTCCACCCCCAAGCTGGTTTTGTGTTTTGTTTGGAAATAGGAATTGCCTTTGTTTATTCTGTTATGTCTTATTTGTAAATAATTTTATCAACTTAGTTGATATAAACTTTAAGAAAAGGCATTTGCTTCATATCTTATTTTTACCATTAACATCCCTGTGTTGTTGGTGCACACTTGCAAGCTAGTCTTGTAGCTAAAATCAAGCAAACTCATCCTTCTCATAAAGATGTAACTGTGGCTGTAAATAAAACCTAGACAAGCTGGATGTTCTTGTCAGAGAAATCTCATTAAGAAGATCATATGCCTTTTCTTCCCTCCTTCAGCCTTACTGCTTATTTCTAGTTTTCATTACTCTTAAAACCAATATGTCTTTTACATGTGGTGTGCAAAGACTTCATATATAACGCCATTTTGGGGTCTCTGGGAATTGGAAAAATAACAGGAGGTTTTTTTTCCAGAGCATGTCAGCAGAACATACCTTCTTCAGCAACAAGTTTTAAAGGAAGATGTACTTGGAGACTTTTTCAGAAATCTGGCTGTGATGGGAACAGAGGCGTTTTTGATCCATGCCTTTTCATATGCAATTCAAGCATGGCTCCAGTTGGGTTGTTTCAGGGTGATTTGGGTGGTTGTCACCTCATGGGTCCACACTTTTCCCTTTTAAGCTGGTTCAGAAAGTATTTTCAAAAGTTCTCCGTACCATGGCTTTGCTAACCGGCAAACAGTGTCTGTTCCCAGCCACGCTGGCACCGCTGAGCAGTCTAACATGCTTATTCCAGTATTGGCAGGTTCTTGATGCGCTCCTGCCGTTGCAGGACCCTCCTAATTGGCGTGGGAGGGCTCTCCCAGCTGTAAGAGTGCACATCTATATGCTTTTGCTTTTCAGCCCCTTGTTCATGTTTGTGCCAAAAACCTGGTGGCGTTCGTCTCTCAGGAAGCTGGGAACAAACCTGTTCTTCTCTCCATGGCTTTAAAGGACAAGACCGTGGAAGGAATACAGGCTCTACGGGAAGTGATCCGAAGTTGCCAAGTGTGGTGAAGTTGTGCCATCTGGATTCAAGGAAATGATCTTGAGTCCATGACTCATCACCACTTATTTAAAAGGACAAGAAATGAAAATGATGGAATGTCTTTGTGCTGGTTTTGGACATACTGAGGAATTTCATTATTTTTTTCTCTACTGTGTAGAACATTTGTGGGTTTTGTTACCATGACAGGTTTGCAGTCCATGTAGTCAGAGATGAGACGAGAACAATCGTCTGAACATACAAGAGAAGTAGTATTTTTATCACGTTGGGTGGGATGTATTTTTGGGAAATGGCATAGCTCTGCTTGTGCCTCCTGAGGAGCAGCGGATGCCAAGCTCTGTAGCTTTGCTGTACCGCAAAGGGGCAACACCCAGTGCAGAGTGAATAAAAAGAAAACCATTGGCAAATCTAATTTTACCTGCTTTATTTTTTTGCTCTGTAAAAATCACTTCAATTGAAATACAAGCCTTGGTAACAAATAACAACAATTGCATAATAGGAAAGATCTTCTTGCCTGTTTTTAAGGAAATTAGTTCTATATGACTGCTTTTGTCCTTAGGTCAGTCCCATTCCTAATGTAGTCTGAATGCATTTTCCACTTTCCCTCCAGTTTTAGAGAGGCAGATAATTATGCTCTGCAAATTTCATGAAAGCTGATGTCAGAGTGTAAGACAGGAACCCAACTCAGTGGTGAGAAAAAGACAGATTATAACAGCTGCTTATGGGTTACGTGGTCGAGCACATCGCAGAGGCAGCACATACATAGCTTGAACCATTTGCACTGAGATGACCCTCTTCTAAAGCATCTGTTATAGGAGACATAGGGACAGAAGGGTTTGGGGGTGTTACACAGGGGTGTTTCTTCTGAGTCCATTGATGGCTGTGTTAGATGAAGTCATATGTGAGTTGATGCAATACTTATTAGCCAAACTTTTCACCAGTTGCTTGGGAAGCACATTTGGTTTCACCTCTTCTTTTAACAACAACATAAGTGAGCTGTTGCACTCTTAATGAACTTGCCTGAGCAGACAGAGGCTAGGTCTTGGAGTCTAGGCAGGGACGACTTGTGCTAAGACCCACTGATACCAGCAGTATCAGCACAGAGCCAGCATGAGTCCCACATATATACAGCTGCTGGGTCATTTCTGTTGTTAAAAAAAAACCTTCCTTAACAGTAGAAAAGCAGAAAATGCATTTTGAAAGGATTCAAGTAAGGGTTATTTACAGTATATAAAGGATTATGAGAAATGAAACTACTTTTAAAAGTACATCCAAACACTGCAGGCTTGTAGTTGCCTTTGACAATAAATTTAATCTACAAATACTTTTCTGAACAGTGTTTCCAAGAATGAAAGATTTGCATCTGTCAGAACTCCCAACAAATTTTCCTTCTACACAGTTTTTTTGGTCTAGGAGAACTGAGGCATGTGGAATTTGTTAGTGTTGATCCTGGTTTGTTAGTAGGGATTCTTTCCCAACACAAAATCTAATGTATTTTCCAATTCCTGGTGCTCTTACAGTGTCTGTAGCTCCAGCAACTTGTGGAAACCTTAAAATAATTAACAAATTGAATGTAAATCACATCTTCCCTCACAGTGGTACAGTGATATACTACAGCTGTGCCCCAAAGACCTGAGTGTTGCTCCCTAAAAGCCTACCACAAGTTAACCACCTTAATTTACTGGTTCTGTGTGCCACCAGTTCTGCACAGTGTGGTGGGTAAAGAAAGGATATGGAGATCTCTCCTATCTGAGGCTCAGGCCCAGGACAGGCTTATCTTGCTGTGTTTCCACAGCCGCTAAATTAGACCACAAGCAATCGGTCCTTCGACTTTGCTCCTCTCTGCTCTGCAGTAAACCAGGAGGAAGGCCTGCCCCAAAACACAGGCACAAACCCACCAGTGCCACCAGCTGCCTGCCTTTTAGTCACAGCTGTCCTCCAGGTAAGGATCGATTGACAACAGGGGAAAACCTGCCCTTGTCACCCAGGCAGAGCTATCGCCCACAGCCACAGGACATCTGCCAGTCCAGGGACAGCGTCATCATGCTGCACTGTGGCTTTCCATCTATGTTTGCTTTCCAGGCGTGGGTGCCTAGCATGGCAGACTAGAAAGGTAAGTTCAGTGGCTTTTCCAAGGTGGTGAAGCCTGACCTGCTGCTCCAGCTCTCACGGGGCCTGGGGTGTAGTGAGGGTGAGCTGGGCACTGGCAGGGCCCACTGCCAGCAGGCGGGCAGGGCTGGGAGGGTGCCTGGAGGAGGAGTCTCTTCCGGGTGCAGGTGAAGGAGGGTGCAGGGGATATGAAGGCAGGTGCATGGCAGCCAGATCTGCTCCTGGAGATGTCCCACAGGGTGAGTGGGGCTTGGGGTGGGGGGGTGGGGGTTGGGGGTGTGTGTGGCAACCTGGGGGCACCCTCCCACAGAGCGGAGGTTGTCCTACCCATCGGTCCTGAGAACCTGTGGGAGGGCAGAAGCTGCTGCAAGAGCCCTGTGCATGTGTCACCCACTTCTCCAGATGGGCTTTAGGGAGGGTTCAATACTGACCTGCCTTAATTTATAGCTATGTGCTATAGGTCCTTCTTCCTGGGTGGCCTGGGGGTAGTGTGGACTGGCTGGTTGAGTAAATAGCCCCAGTGCCTTGGCTTTATGTAAAAGCAGTCAAGAGGAAAGGCAGGTTCTGCCCTGCTGGGTCTAAGCCTGGATGCTCTCCTCCCTGGGATGGGGGTCAGGGGTCTCTCCCCCCTTGCTGGGGCACACAGACAGTGCCACAGAGGAAATGCTGGGGGCCTACAGGGACTCACCTTTCCTTTCTGACTTTTCCAGCCTCACGGGGGCTGCCGCATAAGTAGGTATTTGTCTCAGGTGCCTCAGGACACTGGGAGAGATATGAGCTGGGAGTGTGGGCACTGGCAGCTTGTGAATGGAGGAGAATTCCTAGGAAAGTGAAAAGCCGTGTTTACAGATGGCCTGCCTGAGCACAGGAGTCACTGCTTGGTTTATCTTCTGCTCTGTGCTCACTTAGCATCTCTAATATCGCAGAGAGTGAGCGTAACAAGTAGACACTGTGTGGCAGGTAAGTACCTTCAAGGTGTCTGAAAACAGCCAGACTGGACACTGGCACTGGAGCAGTTCTGTCGAGGAGCTGAATCTTGCAGCTAATATTATTCTCTGTGTGTCCCTACTGCCTTTGTTTTGTAAGCAAATGGCCCTCTAACTGCATTGAATTGCCCAGCTACCTTGCACGGCCGGGATCTAATTACCTCTGGAGCTGGGAGCCCTGTCTCCAAGCGGCACCGAAGCTTTTGTTTTTAATGACTCGCTTCACCGCGTTCAGAGTGTGACAGTGTAGGGGAGCCTGCCAGGACTGGCTGCTGGTGCCAGTGTGCTCGTACTGCAATGGCTAGGAAAGCTAAGAGGAGATTTGGGATGTCTCAAACAAGGCACCTGTGTCATGGCACTGGGTTGAAAAGAGAATAAATGGGTCTAGGGCTGAGTGCAGCTCTCCACCATACCCTGGGAAGTGAGCTGCATTGAGTCCTTCCCTAACATGATGCTCTGACAGAGGGAAAGTGAGGCCAAATTCGGCTGTATGGCTCCAGCTGGCAGCAAGGCCGCACCCAGAAAGAGCAAGGAGTGATAGGGACTGGGGCGCAGCTGGGCTCCCACCTCCCTCCCCACAATGCAAGCCATCTTCATCCTCCTGTTAATGTTTACAAGGCAGGTCTGCATCATCACCGTCTGTCCAAAGACCAGATCCCTCCCTGTCTCTCCCTGGGATACTTCTTCCTGGTGGCTGAGGCAGGACTGTGGGACGATAGCAGCAAAGAAAACCTGGCTCCTTAACACTTTCGTCCCCACTGCCCCTTCAGCCATCTCCAGCTCTGCTTCCCTGTTCGAAGGGCAGGTACACTTGGGTGAGCTCCTGGGACCTCGCCAGCACGCCCAGGCATCTCCTCTTACAGGCAGCTCCTGACAGGCAGAGGAGGTGGGGGGAAGGTATTTTTAGGACTGTTGATCTCACACCAGCCAAGTTTCCTCTGCTGTGAGGTTGGGTTCGGGGAGAGGGCAGGAGAGGAAGCCACAGGGTGAGCTCTTTGTTTTGTTTTATTTGTTTAATTGGACCGAGGTCATTCCTTACCACTATTATCTGTGGCAGATACTTTCTTGCCTCTCAACAGTTTGTGGTTACAGTTCTACCCCTGGTGATAACAATGCACTCAGAAGCATCTATGTAGTTAGAGCTCTTTTCACAGGTTGGGTGTTGTTTTTTTTTAAAACCGCTATTGTTATACTTGGGGGGAAACGCAGCTTTCTATAGATTAGCAGGAGAGGCCAAACATGGCAGTTTATGCATCTGTTGGCCTTGAGATATGAAGCTGCCCTATAAATAAGAGCATATTATTAGGTTGGTCCTTGCTGTCTGAAGCTGCGGTGTAAACTGTGCCCTTATGCCCCAGCCACACTCTGCACTGAGAATATGCAGTGCCTTGGGGTGACTGGCTTTGAAGAGGACAGACCTGCTGGGGAGATGCTTCAGCATCCCCAAAGGGCAGCATCTCTGCCTGTTCTGCCTGTGGCATGGCAGTCTTGCTCCCTTCTGCTTCATCTAGGCTCAAGATGGACTGCTCACTGCCCCTCAGTTCTTGAGGTTGGCATTGCTGGCACACTGAGCCCCCCAGGATCTCAAAATGGTCAAGGCTGGCCAAACAACTTGGATGATGCCAAACCTCTGTCTTCTTGGGCAGCCTTGAGGTTTGTCCCTAGCAGGCCATGCATGATGAAAGGAGACAAATTTGGGGGTTGGTTTCTGTGTGCTTTCTGGTGTATCCTGGTGTTTTATGAGCTCTCAAATAGGAGATCAGTGTCCTGATGGCTTGTTGGGAAGGGACTCAATAATTACTATCATGGGTTTAGCTCTTAAGAGTTTATCTCTTAAGTCCCTGATTCCTGATGGAAAAGGATCCTGAGCCACAAACATGAACTCACAGGGGAAAAAATATAGGCAGGTCTTTCTCTTTCAATCAGGATAGTGACGCCTGAGAAAACAAGAAGCAGCAAGGCTGGGAAGAAGTGTGTGCTTTGGGGGACAGTAGGACTGCAGACACCTCAGAGAAAAGAGAGTCTGCTCTCGAGGGAAGTTTGCATTTTCATGCTGTGAGAAGCAAATACAACCATGATGAATAGTCTGGCTTAGATGAGGGACACCCTGTAAAAACCCCAGGGAGAAGATAAACCTCACAGAAGGTTTGTCTATATTGTGTGGGCTGGGAATTCTGCTGGGACCTTCCCCTTCACCAGCTTACCTTGGTCCTGCCTTCCTTTGCTACTCTCCTTGCCTCTCACTCCCTGCAGATGAGTAATGCCACACGTGCTTTGCCCTCTCCCATGTCACCTGGCACACCAGCCCTGGGCACAGTGGCCAGGCTGGCCTCAGCCCCCCCATCCCCAGCCCTTGTGCTGCTCTCGGCTGCCCACAATGACTCCCAGGATGGCCAGCAGCTTTTCCTGACCACGACAGCGGCACAGGTCATCTCCGGTATCTTCGTGTGGTTGGCACTCATCATCACCTTCCACCAGGTATGGGCTGGAATGGAGATGGAGCTCAATGCTGGGGTTGATGCAAAGACAAAACTATTGATTGCCCCCAAGTTCATTGAAACTCAGCTCTGGATAAATATTTTCTCCTGTTGCTGCCCAGAGGAGATATCTCCATTGTTGGGTGCCTGGTGCTGACAGTTCAGGAGGGTGGACTTTGCCCGTGTGCTCCCTGGGTGGCTGCCAGAGCTAGGAGAGGCTGCAGGGCATTGGCACTGCCCTAAGGCAGCATCTAGTAAAGGGTTCTCATTTGGCACCCCAAGGTCTGCGCCTCTGGGTCATGAAACATACTGCCAGTGGGAATGGTTTTGGTTGCTGTGTGGATCTAGATTCATACTACTGAAGGCAGTTCTGGGCAAGCTGGTGCCTCTGATAGCTGGGATGGGGCTGCACAGGGGCTAGCATGGAGGAGGGGACCCACCTTGCACAGCCTTGTGGAAGGGACCCGATTTCCATGTGTTTTCATGGGACAGATTTTCCTGGGGACTGGGATGGAGCCCATCTCATGTCTGCTCACTACGATGGTCTGTAGTGGAAAGCTGGCAGTGCTCTTGCCCCCAGGAGGAGGGCTGATGTGGGACAAGCTTTTTGAAGCCCTGAGGGATGGGGCTACCTCTGTTTTGCTCCTGATTGGTGGTAGCCACAGGTCTAGATGCTGGGCACTTTGCAGATCTACACACACCTGAGGTATTACACCATGCCCAAGGAGCAGCGTTACATCATCCGCATCCTCTTCATTGTGCCCATCTATGCCTTTGACTCCTGGCTCAGCCTCCTCCTCCTCGGAAGCCACCAGTACTATGTCTACTTTGACTCAGTGCGCGACTGCTATGAAGGTAAGCCCAGGCAAGCCTTCCTCCTTGACAGGAAGGTTGATGGCAAAGCAGGGCTGATGTGTGTCTCTGGAGTGTCCTGGATGCAGAAAGTAGCAAATCTCCATCTCTTTGACTTCCCAGTCTCCCTTCCCCCGTGCAGAGATATTCCCCTTCCTTCTCCTTTGGCAGCAGGAGGGGATGCCCAATGGGCAAATACGAGCTGGTGTCTTTCCAATGCCTGCCTGCAGGCTCAGAGGTACCTGAGGTGAAGTAGAGCAGAAGGTAGACATAAATAAGAAATTGGGTAGTTGGGGTGTTTTGAGGTGCAGAAGAAGCTCATTAGGGTTGAAGTTACTCTTCCACCCTGTTGCTCTCCCCCCAGCGAACAGAGGGGTGTTGGCATGTGCACTACTGCAGGTTTGAAGTATTTGAAAATAAGTGGTGGGGATTTTATAACTAAACTGTTCAGAACCTGTTACTTGCTGGCCACCAGCCACTTGTGCTGCACCTTAGCAATTTTCAGGTTCTTCTACGCATATGGTCCCTGGCCATTGCACTTCTGCCTGGGCTTGTCTGGGTGTGCCTGGGGGTCAGCTACACAAGCACTGATGGGACATCTGACTGCTGGCACAGAGGAGCTGCTTCATCTGCAACGAACCCTGTGCACATGGTGTGTGACTGATTCCACTTGGAAGTCAGAGGATTTGACCTGATGCTCCTCTCACTGGGCTCCTACTCACCGTTGTCCCAAATCCTGATGCAGTGCCAGGGTGAATGAGAAAACACCTAAGCAGGAAGGAATGTGAAATCTAACAATCCCCTCCCAGATCTTCATCAGCCCTGCTGATCGTATCTGCCCTTGCCTTGTCAGCTTTTGTGATTTACAGCTTCCTGAGCCTGTGTTTTGAATACCTTGGAGGGGAGAGCACCATCATGGCAGAGATTCGAGGGAAGCCCATTGTGTAAGTCCAGGTATCCCATGAGTTCTTTGGCCTTCCACTCACTTTCCCCATACAGCAGCCACAACAGCATCTCCTTGGCTTCTGCTTCCAGATCCAGCTGCCTTTATGGGACCTGCTGCCTTCAGGGCATCTCCTACTCCATTGGGTTCCTGCGCTTCTGCAAGCAGGTGGGTACCTGATGGGCCACATCAGCTCCTCTCACCTCCAACAAGACCTCTCTGAGTAACTGTTTCCTCCCTTGCTCCCCTGTTGAGAGGGCTCTTCTTCACTGCTCTGCCCCCCAAAAATGCTATTTTTGGGGTTTTTTTCCTCTGTGGGAGGCAGCTCACCCGCCTCACTGGCATCTGGCCAGCAGTAGGGAGCTGTGCTCTGTCCTTGCCTTTGATGACTCACTGCTGAGTCAGGGTCTCCTCCCACTGCAGAGCTGTGATTGCCATCTCTGTCCAGTCCCAGGTTAGCCTGGATGCTCTCTAACTCTCCAGGGCTGTGCTGCAGGCTGAATCCTGGCACCAGTCCATGCCCAAGCTACCCAGTCCCCTGCCTTGGAGCAGTGATGCTGTCTTTCAGGAGCTCTGCTCCCTCCTGTCTGCAGACCTTGAGTTGATTCATATTTCACCCCACAGTTATGGTCATGCCTGTGACAGAGAACTGCTCTCTCCTCTGTGTCTCTGTCCTGGGAACTGAGGTCTTGGCTCACATGGAGGGGCTGGGGGTGGAAGGAGAAGCAGGGAGGGTGGTGAGATGTCCCTGCTGCCCAGGGTGCACCGTGTCTGTCCCCTGTGCAGGCCACGCTGCAGTTCTGCATTGTGAAACCCCTCATGGCCATTGTCACCATCATCCTGCAGGCATTCGGGAAGTACCACGATGGAGACTTCAAGTGAGGATGCTGGGTTGGGCTGGGGAGGGTGAAAGGGAAAAAGATGGGTCTCTGCTCCATCCTAAAGGACAGGGTGTCCTGCCAGTCCTCTACAGGGAGCCGCTCTGCAGATAGCAAGAGCACAATGAGCCTGAAGCACTGGGGAACAGAGACTTACTGCCCCCCAACCAAGAAAGTGATGAACCTCCTGTAGGCCTTAATAAAAAAGGACCCATCAAGAGAGGAAAAGCTGAGAGCAGCCCCTTGCCTGCTCCCTCCCCCGCCTTAATTTCCCTGTCTTGGCTGTGCTCTCCCCGCAGCAAAGCCATACACTTCTCCCCCTCCCCATCTCATCCTTTTTCACCTCCAGTTGCACTTAACTTTGCTTCCTGAAGCCCAGGGCAGCAGCTCTCTCTTTCTCCCTGCAGTGTCCAAAGTGGCTACCTCTATATCACCATCATCTACAACTTCTCCGTCAGCCTGGCACTTTATGCCCTCTTCCTCTTCTACTTCGCCACCATGGACCTGCTGCGCCCATTTAAGCCAGTCCTCAAGTTCATCACCATCAAGGCAGTAATCTTCCTCTCCTTCTGGCAAGGTGGGTCACACCAAGGATACCCATCCTTCTCCCATAGCCTCACCTGACCCAGGGATGCAGGTCCGGACCTGATCCCTCTCACCCTGCCCAGGGACACTGCTGGCAATCCTGGAGAAATGTGGGGTGATCCCTGAAGTTCAGATCATCGATGGGAAGGAGGTGGGAGCTGGGACAGTGGCAGCTGGCTACCAAAACTTCATCATCTGCATTGAGATGCTCTTTGCTTCCATTGCCCTGTGCTATGCATTCACCTGCCAGGTGTATAGAGAGAAGAAAGAAAACTCAACAGGTAACTCTTTCTCACTTCTTCCCTTATTCATCAGTGACTAAGGAAAAAGGAGACACCCCCCACTTATAGCATTACCAATGGGATGATAAAAATCACCAGTGGAATTTCCTTTTCCTGTGCTCTGTGAGTTCCTTCTCCCTCTTCTCTCACGATACCCACGAGTCATAGCAAGCACATAGGAAGAGAGATCATGGTGCGGATGGGCAGAATTAGGGGGTTTTGGTATTATGGCACATGATGCTGGAGAGAATCCATCCTCTTTGAAACAAGGAGCAGGGGTTGCCTTCCTTCTCCTTGGAACTCACCATCAAAAGCTTATGTGGCCCACAATGAACCCTTGATCTTAAATTTCTAAGGAAAAGCGCCACCCCAGACTTAATGCGCTTTAGCTCATTGACTACCCGATGTTCCATCATTCTTCTGCTCTCTTTGTTTTTCAGCAAACCTTGCCCCAATGCAGAGCATCTCAAGTGGGCTGAAGGAGACTATAAGCCCTCAGGATATCGTGCAGGACGCAATCCACAACTTTTCCCCTGCATACCAGCAGTACACCCAGCAGTCAATGCAGGAGGCAGAGCAAAAAGTGCCAGGGGAGACTGGTCATGTGGCCTCCAAGATGGATGGACTGAGCAGCAGAAAAAGCAAAAACATTGAGAAGAGGGTGCTGATCCTGTCAGATGAGGAGCTGTAGGAGACATCAAAGGGGACAGTGACACTGGCAAGGTTTAAACCCATGCAACTGGGAGCTGTCTGAAGCCTGAGACAACCTGGTCTAATTTTAATACTGAGAAGCCAGGAACTCTACCCAAAAAGCTAGTCTTTTAAAGGGAAGATACAGTAACCCAGGGAAAAGTTAAATCAAACAGTGCCAGCTTCTTCTGTTCCATTTCCACTGGTATTAGGAAACGGGCTCTCTTTGCTCCTGTGGCTAAGCGGCCCTGAGCTGTGGTCTGGGCTCTGCCTCCCCACTGCTGGTGTCCTGATGCCAGAACTGTGTCCACACTGGGGGATGCCAGGCAGAGAGGGTACCCAGGCTGCAGGATGAACCAGCTGCCCTCAACCTCCTCTTACTTCCAAGCAGCAGTGAGACTTGAGATAAATGCTTTTCTCAGCACAGTTTTGCTCTAGTTTCTTGCAAAAAATTATCTCAAAGGGTCCCGTAGAGAAAACCATCCCAGGAAGGTGACTTCACTTCACCTCAAAACCCGGTAACAGTTGAAAGACATCATTCCTTATTTTTACATCTTCTCCCCTCTCCTTCCCACAGAAAAGCCTAGAGTTGTGCAGAAGACCTTTACCATGAAGTAAGTCATCCTCTTCTCCCTCCAGATGGGGATGCAGCTGTCTGAGTAACTCTCCCGGGAGCAGGACCTCACTGGGGCCAACGCAAGGTCTCGCAGCTGCATTTCTGAGAGTGGCTGGTGACAGAAGCACTTGTTTATGTCTAAACTGACTTATCTTTGAATGGATCAGAAGTTAAAAGGGATTCCAGCTTCTTTATCAGTCTTTATTAGGGAACCAGACCATGACTGGTGGTTGTAGGAATGCGCTTACTGGGAACTGTCTGTTCCTTCTAACTCTCTTCTGTTGACTATCTCTGGGCTTTGCCCAACCTGTAGGAAGGCAGGCAGGAGCTGAGACTGGCTGGGTGATGGTGGAGGGGATGGAGAGATGCTGGGGGATGCCATTGCTTGGGGCAGGACCACTTGCAGGGGAAGATGCCACATAGAGGGATTTTCCCTATAAAACAGTGGTGGAGAATGCACAGCCTTCTGTTAAAACTTCCCCTCTGATTTTTATGGGTTTTCTTCCTCAATTTGTAGTCCAATTCCCCTGTTAATCAGATGATCTCTGGGAACTTACTTAAGCACTGGTCAGACTGTTGTTTGGGGGTGGAAGCTGGGTAGTGAAAGGACAAAGCCAAGTCTATAGCCTCAGATTTGCAGTTGTGTGGCAAACAAATAATGAGTAAAGCTGAGAGTTGTTTTACAACTCCTACTGGGGATGTTTTTTCCCCCTGCTCTTAAGCTGCAAAATGTAAATCACAACATGAAATTATTTTATTTATT